>CM035442.1:134645855-134935855 GCA_020310875.1 Ceratopteris richardii
GCTTTCGATAACTGCTTCTAGGTTTTCTTGATTCTGCAATTGCATGCATCGATTCTCTTCATGAGCAGCTACAAGGTGTCTCTTGAGTAGGGCCATATTTTGCTGAAGCTTTGAGTTGCGTTCTAGCTATGTATGGAGATGACCTTCTACCATTTGTATTGCTTCTTGGTCTGTATTCTGTAACTGTACTTCCAATATGCTATGAGCCTCTTATAAAGTTTGGAATTGTGTATGGAGGCGAGCATTCTCCTCTTCTAGTGCAGCAAGACAATGTTGTGGCACCTCCGAGTGCTTTTGCAGTCGTTCGTTATGTTGCTGGAGCTGATTGTACTCTGCCCTTAACTGTGATATACATGCAAGCATGGTGTCCAATGCATTTCCTATGGATGAAGGTGGGGTTTGTACAATGGAAGATGCAAGGGGAGGGGATTAGGCAATGGGAAGAGTGAGTGATGTGTCTATTGGAGATGTGTGTGTGGGTGAAATTGGTGGAGGGGGAATGGGAGAAGGTGGAATTGTGGGGGGAGGGGGAGGTGCTGTGGGTGGCAAAATGTCCATACTTTCAGTAGAGGATGCAAGTGTGGTGTCTACCATGTATATAGGAATGGTGGGTGGTGTGTGTGTGATAGTGGTGAATAAGTATTGTGTGGATGGTGGGGATGGGATTGATGAAGAGGGTGGGATGGTGGCTTGATACATTCTACAAAAGTAATCATGGGCGAGTTGAAGGAATGGTGGAATGGGGGGTGGAAAATGAGAACTTGGAGGCGGGAAAGCCATAAAAGGGGATGTGGTGGCTGGGAATCCAAAGAATATGAATCTAGAGTCAGGCTGGCCTATGACAGAGGTTGTGGAGGCTGGTTGTCCTATGGCTATCTCCATGAGCGGTTCGGTGGAATGGGTTTTGATAGTGGTGGCTTCATAGATTTGGTTTTCACAAGTGGAGAATAAGGTTGAACTGGAGGTGGGAGTGCGGAAGATGAAGGTTTGTTCAGTGGGTTGAGTAGTCGAGATGATCTCCACGGATTCTGTTCTAGGAGGTGATGGTGGGGGTGTGGGTGGTAGTGGCTCGGTTCATTCATCATGGATGACTGAGTGCTCTTGGCTAGAAGTTACAGTTGCTTGGGAGGTTGTCTCAATGGGTTCAGATGTAATAATAGGTCCTTCCCTTGTAGTAATGGGAATCTGGATATTTTTGCCAGACCGTGGTCGTGTTTGGAATTGTCACGGATCATATTGAACAGGAGGCCTCTGGATCGCTGCTCGGACTGTTTCCACTACTCCATACGTTTCTGTCACCAATAGTAGGCCTTCGTTGTATTCGGAGTCAACTCCAGCTTCTTCCAATAGTTGAGCCATGAGCAGCCTACTGCTCTGTTTGGTGAGCAGTTGTTGCGATCACACTCGTTCTATGATTTGATACAGCCTTTAGAGTTCTGCTTATATGCGGGGGTTCCCGTGGTTTCTTTTTCTTTTGCATCTTCTTCTTCTGGGTGTCCTGGTTGTTGACCCTGCTGATCATCATCCCAATGTACATGGTGGCCTTATGTGGATTTCCTCCGTCTTTGGGAAGAGGTGCCCTGTTCTTTTGTGTCTGAGAAGAATTCAACATCAGAGAGTTGGGTATTCTGCAAGAATGATTCGAAGTCGAAGGTGCTCATCCCTTTAACGTCTCCAATCGTAGCAAATTCAAATTCAAATGGGACAGGAGGGGCCAAAGGGGCAGCTTGTGATGTACCTTTAGATCCAGGCCTGAGTATTCTAATGGTAAAGGGAGGTACAATGGCCTCCCCCCGTGGCGAGACTTTCGGAGTCGTCAGAACTTCGCGTGTCTGGACACAGGGAATTGAGCCCCTCATGCGCTTGGATTGATGTGTGGAAGTCTTGAGCCTCTTAAACATTTGTAATTGTGCCCAAGTTAAAGCACGTTCAATGGGTACATCATATGCTAAGCACTTGTAGATAATGCGTGTGATTGCGCAACAACCATTCACCACTAGTTTCCTAGATGGCCTTTTATTTGCTTCATACAACTGTTCCACAATCCAGACAGGAAGCTTAATCAGTAACGTACGTGTCTCCGCCAAATAAAGAGTGAACCATATTCTTTTGTGGGGTTGTGTGAATCGATCTTGACCAGGAAAAGCAAAATGTTGCATGCACATATGGAGAGGGATAGACATGTCTGGTGTGAGTGCCGCCATATCTGTAAGCTTCAGTAGTTTCCTATCCTTCATGTTAGTAGGAATGAGAGCATGCTTCTTAGAAGGTACATGTGTACCATGCATATTCAGGGCAGAGCTCACCAATTCCAATGTAAGTTCAAACCTTTTCAATTCATTGTTGCCCAACAAAGAAGGAAGCACGAACGTTCCTGGTTTGTCCTTTTCTTCATTAGCCTGTAATGTTGAGACCAAATAGTAGCATCGGAGATCTGGTTTAGGTAATGGTGCCTCAAAGTACTCGGCTAGCCCTGCAGTTGCCATATGGTCTGGAGATCTTGTGTGTTCTATAGAGTCTCAAACTCCTTGGAGAAGAATTGGAATCGTACCCACGATCTAATCATACTCGCATTAAGACTCCCAGATATAATTGGCCTCTCCTAGGGGCCCTGGCATGCCATTGAACCAATGAGAATTCGCATGGACTCTCTCTGTTATTCCTGTGGGAGGGTCTGGTATAGGTATTTGTTGGAGATGTTGCAACTCCACCGGTCGTTCAGTTGCTGGTACTTCAATAGGTAGACTCTCCACATTAACCCCTGCTGTACTTACTCTTGCCTGTGAGCTCGAACCTATTGCTTTTGCCATGAGAGTGCTTGTAGTTGTTGATGCTTATCTGCTAGAAGAAGAGAGGCACATTAGCATTGCATAGGAAACATGATGTTATGGTGTTCCCTCCACAATACTAACATGACATTCCGAGTGGTTAGAGGTTATTTGGTGATGTGTTTCTGATGTGTGTAAATGTGGGTTAGTAGGTTAGTGTTCATCCTAGATGCATAATTTGGATGTGCAATGTACTCAGTGCACCTACATAAGAGGGGACTGATTTACAAAATTGGGTCAGGTGGTTTGATACCGGGTTTAAGTCTCCAAAATTTGATGGTGGAAGCATAGCTTTTAGTGGTGATGACATGTAAAGTTTTGTGGATTGGATTGTGTTGAATTTGGGAGCTTTTGGGTACCCATTTCCATACATTCCTAGGTGTGACCGAAAATGTGGTGGTGTGGAGTGTAGATGTTTGCCCTCGGATTTGTGCCAAGGATGCTTGTGGGTGGTAATTCGATCTTTGAATGGAGGTGAAGCTATTTGGGTTTGTAAGCAAGTCTTGGGTACCCATATCTGTCTAGCATTTGGAATAGCCTTCATTGACCGCTTTGGAACCCAAATAGAAATGGTTTGCCTAGATTGATGCCTAGGATAATCCTTCGATGTAGTCCTCGACACTATCGCCCCTTTGGTGCATCCTTGGGATCCTGTCTCCCAAGCTGAGGGTTGGTCACCCTTACGTATCATGATCTGCTTCATGCCACATGGTACTCTTTGACTTTGACACTTTTTTCAAGAGAGACAATCTTCTGCACCATAGAACTTTGGACAAGAATAGCATTGTTATCTTCATGTGGGTTCCTGGAGGGACCAGGATTCGGTGCCTTTTATAGTGGCCTAAGTGCTTGGTTTTCTAGTTCCATTGTGATGGAGTTTTGGCCTACCCAAGCCTGAGGAAGTCCACTTCTTAGGTTGAGGTTGAGTGCATGATCATAGATCCAATCTTGGCCCAAGATCAGAGGTTCGGTAAGATCCTCGTCTTCACACACTAGCACTTTGACTACCATTAGAAGCTCTTGAATGTAGAGGGGAAGTTCCACCTCTCCCATGCAAGGGATTTCCATGCCTCCTAATACTATGAGATATGCCTCTATAGGATTGACCTTCAATTGCAATTCTTGGTAGTAAGAAAGTCGGACTCCACTAGTGGCTGCTCCTAAGTCAATTAAAGCTCTCACAGTCCTTGCACTCTCTCCTTGTCCTACTTCTAGGGTCACAAAAGGTCATCGATCGATTATCTTATGAGAATACTCTCCAGAAGCCTTGCACATGGCCATGTGATAGCCTAAAGCTTCTTGAGTGTCATGCATAGGCTGATCTCTACCTTGTCTTCTCAATTTCATTCGTCGGATGCATTTTAAAGCTTCTGCCTGTGCTTCCTCTCGAATTCGCTTTTCCTCTTCTTTACGTTTCTTTGCAGTATTGAGTTGATTTAACATTTCCTCCGTGAGGGGTTCTTGATATAACTTGACTCTGCATCCACTTATGTAACTTGGTAGAATATTGCCTTCTAGAGTGGCCAGTTGAATTGCTCCACTTGTGGCGATCCTATTAATAATCATTGCTCCATAGCCTCTCTTCTCTAATTTCTGACCATGTTGCTTCAAGGTGTAAAGTAGGACTAGGTCTCCTGCCTTCAAGCCCTTAGCGTGTGCATCAAAATATGCCTTTTGCCTCTTCTTGGCTACATAAATTCCTGCTGCAGCTCTCAATTGTGTTTCACCTAATCGTTCAAGATCAAAGATTCTGGAGGATAGCTCATGGCCTGTCCATTCATGCTCTTGTGCTACTTTTAATGTGTGTATCAAAAAATCCAATGGTAGCATTGCATTTTGGCCGAACACCATCTGAAAGGGTGTGGCTTGGAGTACCGTTTTATAGGCAACTCTGTATGCCCAAACAACATGATGTAGCTGTGTGTCCCAATCAGAGCGTTTATTATTAACCAATTTTGTCAATACATTGCATAGAATCTTATTCGTGCTCTCAGCATGTCCATTAGCTTGTGGATGATAGGGGGCGGACTTCTTATGTATCACCAAGAATTCTTGGAGAAGGTTCTCAATGAATTCATTCAAGAAGTGTGTGCCTCTATCACTCACTAGCTCTATTGGCAATCCATATCTGGTGAACACATTCTCAAATAGGAACTTCGCTGTCATCTGGCATCATTCTTTGTTGTAGCTTTTACTTCTACCCACTTGGTTAGATAGTCTGTGGCCACAATGATGTATTCAACATGGGAACTCTTAGCTGGGGGGTTAATAGGGCCAAAAAAGTCTATTCCCCACTTAGAGAATGCACGTCCACCCATCATAGGTTTCAATGGAATCTCATCTTTTTGCATAGGATACTGAGTTTGTTGGCAAACATCACACCTCTTCACATAGGTATGTGCATCCATGTGAAGTGTGGGCCACCAAAGACCTAAAAAGAGTACTGCCATGATCACCCGATATGGTCCAAAGTGTCCTCCTGCTACACCTTGGTGAGCAGTCTCCAAGATCTTAAGATATTCGCTCTCATGGACACATAATCTGAGATAACCATCTTTGCCACGCTTGTATAAATTATCCCCAATGAGGGCGTAATCTAGGGCTTCTTGTTCTAAACTTCTTTGCCTGGCCAATGTCATATCTTGAGGGAATGTTCTCATCCTCAGGAAGGCCACTAATGGTTCACTCCAATCTGGCACTAAAGACACTTGATAAAGAGTGGCATGTTCCATTGGTGGTTTAGTGTAGCAGATTGGGCATTCCTTGCACATCCTATGGACATCTGCTTCCATAGTTGTCCAATGTACTCCGAGTCTCTTTAGTGTTTGTAAATTTCTTTGTCTCGAGTAGTGTTGCTCTAATGCACCAACATGTGCTAATTGCAACCATTTCGTGTACTCATCCTCTTCCACACAACAAGATAATATTCCTTGGTCTGTGTACTTGTACATACTTCCTGCCATGATATGGTACTTTTGGGCCTTTACTACCTCCCTATCTTGAGTGTTGAGTACTGGATGTTTAGGCCCATATGTCAGTACTGGCACTAAGGTCTTGGCCCACTGTGGTACAACTTCCAAATTAAACAAGTAAGCATCAGGAAGGTCATCCGATGCTCCTTGTGGGGCCTCTCGGATGTGAGCCTTGAGATATGATCTGCTCTCAAATGAGTTTTGCCCTTCCTTATCTCTACCTCAAAGTCATATTCCATTAGTAAGAGGAACCATCTTACTAATCTGCCTGTATTACATGGCTTGTTTACCAAGTATAACAGTGCCTGATGATCAGTAAAAAATTTAAACTTATTTGCAAGAAAATAGTGTCTAAACTTTTTAACCGCACATGCCATGCCTAATCCTTCTCGTTCCGTGGTCATATAGTTTTGTTCAGCTGCATTCAACTGTCTACTAGCATAGGCAATTGGAAGATCCATATTACCTTCACTAGTAGGTTGTGTGATTACACATCCAATAGCATGATTGGATGCATCCACGTGAACATGAAAGGGCTTATTCCAATCTGGTGTGGTCAAGATTGGTGGTGAACATAATCATCGTTTAAGCTCATTTAAGGAGTTCTCACACTCATCCGTCCACTCAAAGTTAGTCAAAAGTCCATACAGAGGCTTTGCAATGATGGCATACATGTGTATAAAACGTCGGTAATAGCCAGAATGCCCCATGAAAGCTTGCACTTCCTTGACATTCTTTGGTCTAGGTAGTTTTGCAATAGCCCCCACTTTCTCTTCGTCAGTGGAGATACCGTTCTTTGACACTATGTGTCCTAAAATCTTGCCTTGCCTGACCATGAAAACACACTTTTCTGGGTTCAGGTAGACAGAATATTCTCTACATTTGTCAAAGATTTGCCTGAGTTCAGGTATATGTGTTTGTCTAATGTTGGAATGAGCACAAAGATCGTCAACATAGACCTCCAAATTCTTCCTCAAGAATTCCTTAAATACATGGCACATCAATCTTTGGAAGGTTGCAAGAGCATTGGTAAGCCTCAATGGCATCACCCAAAAAGCAAATATGCCCCACTCTGTGGCAAAGGCTATCTTATGCTGATCTTCTGGTGCAATGGCTACTTGATTGTAACCTGAGAACCCATCTAGGAAGTTGTACACTTCCTTGCCTGCTACCCTTTCTAATAGATGCTCAGTGATAGGAAGCGGATAACTATCTCTGATAGTGGCAGTGTTAATCTTATTCAAGTTAATGCATACACGTAATTTGCCATTCTTTTTGGGCACTTCTACAATGGGGGATACCCATTCAGTGTGCTCAATTTCATAGATAAATCCAGCTTCAACCAAGTGATCTATCTCTTCTTTGATCTTGGCTGCGTAGTTGTCATTATAAGTATATGGCTTCTGCTTAGAGGGTCTGGCATCTGAGGTCATAGGGATCATATGTGAGCATATATCAGGGTCTACACCTTTCAGGTCCTTGTAACTCCATGCAAACATGTCTCTATATTCTCGTAGCAAGGCTATCAACTCTTGCTCTTCTTCTTCAGTAAGGTCATCTCCAATGTATGTGCATCCTTCTTCTCCCTCTTCTATGGCTACCACTATTTTCTTGGTGGTTTCCTTGTTACCATAGGCCTCACCTGATTGTGCTTCACATTTAGGCATTCTCACCATGACTCTCTTATCTTCTATTTCATACTTCTTGAAATTTTCAGGGACCTCAAACAAGGATTCTTCTTCCTCCGGTGTGACTTCTTTCTTCTTCCTTTTCTTTCCTTCACTATTGGTGGTCACTTGTGTGGTTAATCTCACCTCATTCATAATTTCTTCGTGTCTCTAAGGGTAAGCTTCTACTTCATCGAAATATTCCTCATCTGATGCAAAGGGTGGGTCCATAATGATTGACTCTAGATCAGAGTCACTTGCATCCTCGAATGCACCAATGCTAAGTTCACATTCTTCAATAATTGGATCACACATGATTGGCTCTATTGGGAAGATTGAAATGTCATAGCCATCCTCGTCTTAATGGGGTGTCCACTGCTCTTCATTGATGGATACATCAATAGTTGCTAAGATTTCTACTCAACCATGAGGCTCAAACTCTTCGTCAGGAAATACTACATGTGCATAGGCTGGGTCTTGGATTGATCTATGGGTATCTATTGCACCAACCTCTCTGGCTTTCTCCCTCTTCTCTTCTTCTACTGCTACTTTACACATCCATAAGTGGGTGTCTTCATGCATCCATGAGGATCCTGATCCTATGGAATGCACTGACTCTATATCATTTGTGGCTCTATGGATGGGATTCCATTGAATGGGGAGCACATCTCTATGAGAGAAGTCCTTGAGATTGACTTTGGTTGTGACACCTAAGTGTTGCAAATATAAGGCATTGGTTCCCCAATCCTATACTATTTGCAATTGTCTCAAAAATGGTCTTCCTAAAATCATCTTGTAGGCTTGATTTTTGCTAAAGTCACATATAGCAAAAGTATGTTCAAACTCTACACCACAAGTGGTAAGAGTTATTCCCTCTAGTAGCCCTAAGGGTCTCTCAATGTGACCATTGACCATTTGCAACTTCATTCTTGTTGGCTTGCGTGTTGGTTTGCCCCAACGTTTCCATAAGGAAGTGGTAGCAATCACAACTCCTGCACCTGAGTCCAAAATTGCCTTTGTTGTGTAACCCTGATGAGTGATAGGGAGATAGGTGTTTCCTTCTTCTCCTTCGCTCACGTCTCCTATCTTGTCCAAAGGTATTTCTGGCACTGTCCTATGAGACCCTATCTGGGAACGAGGTTTTGCTATGTTTGGCATTTGCTTGGCTACATGTTTTCATAATTCAGGTTTAACCTTGGGTAGCTCTTCTAAAGTGAGATTGCATTGCACTTTCGTATTCTTCACTACCTCTGTATTCCTAGGTATGATTGAGTCTTCGTTTCTTATCATGACTGTGGGTGCTCTCATACAAGTGGATTTTGCTTCCCATGGGCCTGTGAAATGGGGTAGCTCCTGTAAGGAATTGGACTCAAAATCTAATCTCTCTTGAGATTGGACACTCTCGTGCTCTCCATAAATAGAAGGAAGGTCTTGTGGGAATTGATCGTGTGTGTCATCCACAAGTTCAATGGGTGGAGGAACTTCACTCTCTTTAGCCCATTTCTCTTCCTGAATCTCTCGCAAGAATTTTGGTGAGTATCGATTCATAGATGAAGAGGTGTCTAGTTTGGTGGAGTTAGGCACATAAGCTTCCTTGTGAGGAATCCTTATTCTATCACTTGCCTTCTCCTTAGCCTCGGAGTCGGCTCCTTTTCCAGACTTTGCAATTATCGTCTCCAATCTGTCTAACAGACCATCAAAATGCAATGATGGTCTAGTGGAGCTAGAGCAATTGAAGAGGCGACTAGCCTCAAACATGGCTTGAGCCAATTCCACCATCTTGGCACACAACTTGGTTCCTTCAAGCTCTAGGTCAGCTCTAGGGTAACATCTTTCATGATCCATCACATTTAGCCCTTCCTAGATCCTAGCCTAATATGCTCTAAGCATCATATCAATGTCTTCAAGATTGGGATCTGCTAAGACTAATCCTACTCTGGGTGGTGGGTGGGTTACGTGTGGTGGGTTAGAAGGTTGAGGAATGGCAGGTGATGGGGATGGTAGTGGAGGTGAGGTGTGAGAGTGTGTTTGAGATGTGATTTCTATTATTTTGGCCTTGGTCTCTCGTAGACTTTCCTCGAGTTCGCTCATCTCCCTTGCACATTGCCTTTTCATACGTTCACAGCTATCTCTCCAAGCTCTTGTTCTCTTCTTATTCTGGCTCTCAGTCTCGCTAACCTCCGCATTCTTTTCCTGGCCTAAGTCTTGGTTTTGCTTAAGTGCGTGAGCTCTCGTGATAACTTGCATTGGGGCCGTGGATGTCACACTTCCCATGGAATCTACCACTAAGACAATAACGTTGATAGGAGCGATTTTTGGCATATTGGCGGGGTTCTTGGGACACTCTCGCAACAAATGCTCCTTCCCACAATCTGCGCAAAAGCCTTGAATTGTCACGGATTGGGTTTGTGTGGGTGCAGGTAGAGGGAAATCACGAATGAGGTGATCTCCTTGACATCGAAAGCATGATCCTCTAGGAAATGGAGGTCTATCTGCCTAGGTTGAGGTCTAGAGTTGGGGTTTGCATACATGACATGCTTGTGGTTTATTACCACTTTACCTCATGTAAAAGTCTGAATGACTTGGAATCTTTATGTAATCACCTACCTAATTGATTCGTGGAAAAGTAGATCAATTGATAGAGAGAATATCTCCAAACTTTTAGAAGCATGATTATAGGGAGCCAAGGATTTGAATTTGAATTCAAATTCTTAGTCATCATATATAAAAGTGACCAAGAAAAGTCGCGGGATGTGTGACCATTCCCGAGCTTCATTTTACTGTCATTGAGTGTGTGTGAGGACTATACCATAGCCTACACCACTCTACACCATTTGGCAATGCTAGTCATGCAAATGGGATTGTATATCAATGTGAATTAATAGATACATTTACATCTATCATCTCTGTGTTCTCTGGTTGTCTACTCCAAAGACTGTCAACTTGTCAAGGGCATATCTCAGTCATTACTCCACCAAATTCAGTGCTTCAAAGCTTGTTGGATTCAGCTCAAAGTTATCTACATGCTCACAAATTCTGAAGTGATTTCATTCAGCCAATTCAGAGAAATCGTCATCGAGGTGCTCACTGGTCTATCTCTGCATCATTCCTAAAAAGTCGGGGGTATTGCTTATCTTGCTAAATTAATTTCTCTTGGCATAGTTCATCATTTTATTTCATTCCACTTGCAATTGGTAGCTTACTAAGCTAACTGAATACTCCTAGAAGGAATTTGATCAATTGCTATTGTGCTGGTTACACTGAGCAAAACTCTGAGCAGGTGTCAATACCAAATTAGCAAGTTTCCTTGAGTTAGTGAAGAGCAAAGTTGTCTGTTTTGATTCAATCATTACAAACATCATTTGTAAAGAACAATATCATTTCTTGGTGTCATTTGGAAGCTAAGGAAGTCTACTAATCAACTCTGAAGCAAAAGAGGGCTGGTGCAAAGCAGGTTTAGCAGCATCTACTCACTTTCCTGGATTATCCATCCATCTTTCCCAACAGTGGTATCAGAGAAAATAAGGTAAAATGGGAGATGGTTTTCCTTCATTCATTGAAAAATTGGACAGGAACAACTATCAAGCTTGGTCTCTAAGGATGAAGGCCTACTTGCAAGGAAGGAGTCTCTTTGGATACATCTCAGGAGATGAGGAATTACCCTCATTCAAAGCAAGAGGTTTACCCACCAAGGAGGAACAAGAAAAGCTCAACACATGGTGTGCAAAGGATGCTTTGGCAAGGTCTTATCTACTCAACTCTATATCTGATTTTCTTTTACCTCATATTAGAAATTGTAAGACTTCCCAAGCGACTTGGGAAACCTTGTCATCATATTTTTCCTCCAATACAAGGGCTAGGAAAAATCAGTTGTGGATTGAGTTCACAACACTAAGGAAGCAACCTAAGCAAGCTGTTTGAGAATTTGTGACCAAGATCAAGGATGTTGCAGACCAGCTAGCAAGCATAGGAGAAGAAACTGAAGAAGAACAAATAGTGAGACAGGTAATCAATGGAATCAAGGCAGATGACAAGTGGGAAAGTTTCACCACTGCAATGGATCTCTACATGGACATGCATACTCCAGATCTCACAACTCTCATGGGTCAACTATTTACACATGAAGCAAAGCTCACAAAGAATGGAGATACATCTAAAGGTAACAAATCCTCTGCTCTATACACTAATAAGAAGGTTAAGGATAAAAGCAAGAATAAGAAGGTAGAAGATGAAGGCTCTACCTCCCAAGCTAACTATGCAGGGAGAGGTAGATCTTCAAGAGGCAGAGGCAGAGGAGGTAAGCAAGGTAGGGGGAGACCCTATAATTCATCACCATGTAACATTTGTGGTCTATCAAACCACACCACATATGAGTGTTACAGGAACTACAAAAATCAGAGAGGAAGAGGCTACCAAAGAGGTGGATACTCTCAGTCTAGAGGAAGGTTCAACCAACACCAAGGCCACAACAACAATTACAACAACAACTACAATAACAATTACAATGGCAACTACCAAGGAGGATTCAGAAATAGAAAGGACTACAACAATTACATAGAGGAGCAGGATGACTCTCTCTTGATCATGAACATGACTTCAAAGTCAGGTACAAATGATGATCATTTATTTTATATTGATTCAGGGTGTTCAAATCATGTGGGTGGTAATGTGGCACTACTCTCTGATCTTGAGGAACCCAAAGGTAAACACCAAGTCCAAACAGGTGATGATACAAAGCATTCTATAGTTAAAATTGGAAATGTGAAGACATGTGATGGTAATCAGAATTTGTTGAGTAGGGTACTTTATGTACCAACAATTACAAAGAACCTAATGAGTGTTGGTTAGATTGTGGAGAAAGGTTTGCAGGTCAGGTTCAATCATATGGAGCATTTGTGGAGGACCCAAGACATGGATTCAAAAGGATAGCCAAGGGAGAAAAATCAGGTAGATTGTTCACTTTTGAGTTAGAGGACACAAAGAATATTGCTTTATACAGTTATAAGGATCAGACACTTTCAGAACTTGAAATTTGGCACAAGAGATTAGGTCACATAGGTGAAAGGACCTTGAAGCAAATGAGCAAGGACCAATGTGTGCCTGGGATACCTAATGTATCCAAGCAACGTATGATTTACAAGTGTGTTGTCAATTTGGTAAGTCTCACAGGTTACCCTACTCAAGGAAAGGATTTATGCATGAAGACTACCTAGAGTTGGTGCACACAGATGTTTGGGGACCTAGCAAAGACCCCTCAGTCTCAGGTTCAAGGTACTATGTGTCTTTCATTGATGACTATAGCAGATGGACTGTGTTATACTTTATGAAGCACAAGGATGAGGTATTTAATTGTTTTAAGAAATATCTTGCATTAGTTGAAAATCAAACAGGAAAAAACTTGAAGAGGCTAAGGTCAGATGGAGGAGGTGAATACTTCTCCAATGAATTTGAGGACTTCTTGCAGGACAGAGGCATCAAAAGGGAAATAACCACAAGGTACTCTCTTGAACAGAATGGGGTAGCTGAAAGAAGAAATAGGCTAATTGTTGAGACAGCCAGATCTATGCTTAATGAGAAGAAGTTGCCTAACTATCTATGGGCAGAGAGTGTCTCTACTGCCAGCTATCTCATAAGCAGGTTACCATCAAAGTCACTTGATGGTATGACAAATGAGCTCTCTAGCTCTTTTTATAGTTTTTTGACTAGCTTTGGCCTTGTTCAGACCTAGTGTCCGGCCTAGTTAAAAATTAGGTTATAGAGCCTATTTGAGGGCTCAAACAAAGTCTAAAAATTATGAAAATTGGTATGTAACTAATTCTAACACTCCTCAAGCTTGAGGACTCCTCGTCTTGAACAAAATGGAGTCTATTCTACCAAAAACCGGATTTAAAAGGTGTGTGTAGTGATGAAAATCACTTGAGGTTGAAATAGTTTATGAAAAAAATGATTGGGCCTTGTTGCCGTATTGTGCATGACTGCTCCTTTGTGCATGTATGCCCTTCTTATGACTTGTATGCCAACAAGAGGACTTCACCACATTCATTCTCAGTCTTGCAAATAATAGTCTTGGGACCTCAAGGAGTCTTGACCACCAAGTAAGTACTCTCCAAGTTCTAGTTCCAATTCTTGTCTTGTTCCTTGTTCCAGTCTTGTATAGTCTAGTTCTTGGAAATCCTATCTTGTCCTCTTGTAATCTCGTAGTACGAGATCTTGTCGAGTTCTTTCTTTTATCTAGTTCATCTCCTAGAAGGGGATTTTTGTAATCAAGATATCTTGTTTCATACTTACAATCCCAGGTTCTGGGATCTCTTTTATCATCTCTAGTCAAGTTATTCATACCTATCAATCCTGGGTTGTGGGACGTCTTGTATCAATCACGTATTCTTGTATCATTTTTCCTATGTGGGTATTCTGGTAATCAAGAGTGTTGTTCAGAAATCTTATCTACTATAGTTAGAGAGCACAATCTTGGGCTCCCTTGACATCTTGGCAAGACTATCTTCATCAAGAATAGGCACCATGGATTTCCTATGCAAGGAGATCCATTCTACCATAAAGGACTTAATCGAACATGTCCAAGAGATGAAAAGATTGCTACGACAAGATGATCAATCAATTTCAAGCTATGCCTTGAATATCAAGATGTTGTTTTGTGGAACTACATATCAAGAAGACTACATGGTTAATCAGATTTGAAGTGGCCTCAATCCTAAAGTCAAATATCTCTTGCTATCCATGCCTCAAACAAATACCTTGGAGGATGTTATCAATGAGGCAATTCAATGTGAGAATCAATTATTCAAAGAAAGCCAAGTCCAAGAGCTAGAAATGTTGAATAATCAAGACACTGTTCCTCAAAAGTTTGAATGAAGAACTTTTGAAGACTAAGAAGTCGTTACGAATGATGTGGAGCATATAAATTATGAAGATAACAAGAAGATAAAGGACAAGGAGTAGTTCAAACTCAATCAAGGAGGTGTGCTTACTCAAGGCACACCATCAAAGATCTTGGAAAAACTACAACACACCACTAAAAGTTCAAAGGAACTATCTTGTGATGAACCTAAGGAAGTTCAAGGGAGACCTAGTCCTTCAGCAACTTTCAAGATTAAGGATCATGAAGAATTTGAGATCGTGCATGTATTAGATTCAAGGATCTCTCGAGGAAGATTGGAATGCTTTATTCGTCGAAAAAGGTATGACATCAACAATCGTACTTGGGAGCTCATAGAAAATTTTCAGAGAGCAAAAATCAAGGTTCATGAATTCCATAAGAAGAATCCAATGAAACCCAAGTTAGAGAACATGGTTGCTCCTCATGGAACTCATCGCTTGAGGGGGAGTTGATGTCATGGACACAAAGAAAACAATCTTAAACCTTAGATTCCATGTGAATTTCCTATATCTCATTTTTGGTTAAGATTTTGGAGAAACCAATGCTTCCATTGCATCTGGAATGTGCCAAAACCCTAAGATCGTCTGTTTACTTGCTGGATTTTGACATTCATACGTCCCATTTTGGATTGATGACATCATCATTTTGTAACTGCCATAGATCACCACCTTTGAAAACCTATAAAAGGAGGGCTTCACCACATTCATTGTAGTCTTGCCAATACCAGTCTTGGGAGCTCAGGGAGTCATGACTGCCAAGTGAGTACTCTCCAAGTTCCAGTTCCAGTTCTTGTCTTGTTCCTTGTTCGAGTCTTGTCTAGCCTAGTTCTTGGACATCCTATCTTGTCCTCTTGTAATCTCATAGTACGAGATCTTGTTGAGTTCTTTGATTTATCTAGTTCATCTCCTAGAAGGGAATTCTTGTAATCAAGATATCTTGTTTCATAATTACGATCCCGGGTTATGGGATCTCCTGTATCATTTCTAGTCGAGTTATTCATACCTATCAGTCTCCGGTTGTGGAACGTCTTCTATCAATCACGGCTTCTTGTATCATTTTCCCTACATGGGTATTCTGGTAATCAGAAGTGTTGTTCGAAAATCTTCTCTACTATAGTCGGAGAGCACAATCTAGTGCTCCCCTAACATCAAGTGTGGATACAAAAAAAGTGATGCAAACCACTCTCTCTTCATGAAATAAAGAGGTAAACTAGCCCCATGGCTAAAATAGGAACCTTGAAAACCTTAATAATCATGGCATCCAAAAAAGGATGGAAATTATACCAATTGGACTTATAAGAATGCATTCCTCAATGGAGACTTGGAAGAAGAAGTGTATATGGAGAAGCCCCATGAATTTGTAGGTACTAAATTTCCTACATATGTTTGAAGGATGAAAAAGGCTCTTTATGGCCTAAAGCAAGCACCAAGGGCTTGGAATCATAGATTTGTGGAGTATCTCATCAAGTGTGGATACAAAAAAAGTGATAGAGACCACTCTCTCTTCATGAAACAAAGAGGTGAACTAGATGCTTACATTTGTGTGTATGTGGATGATCTTATTATCATAGGTAATGAAACAATGGGAACTGAAGACATTGAATTCAAGCTAGATAAAGAAACCACGATCTACGATCTTGGGGACCTGGGTAATTTTCGTGGCATTGAAGTTGTTTACAAACATGATGAAATCCTGTTTATGCAAAGGAAGGACATTCTATATGTACTTAGGAAGTTTGGCATGAGAAATTGCAAGCCAATGTCCAATCTAGTGATTAATCTTAAGTTGAGTTCTAGTGATGGTAATCCTCTTGAATATGACCTTTTCTATAGGTGTATTATTGGATAACTCAATTATGCTACCATCAAAAGACCAAATAAAGCTTATAGAGTAGGGTTCTTGTCATAGTTCATGCATGGTCCAAGGACTAGTTGCTTTTTACTAGCAAGGACAATGCTTAAGTACTTAAATGATACTATAAATTATGGATTATGCTATACATATGAACATGATTGGCACTTCAAGGCATACTCTAATGTGGATTGGGTTGGATCCAAAGAAGATAGAAGAAGCACTATTGGTCATATAGTGATGCTTACAAGAAAATGCATATCTTGGATGTCAAAGAAACATCCCATAGTGGCTTTTTCATCTAGAAAATCTGATTATAGAGCACTTCCACAAGTCACATGTGAAATTATGTGGCTTAAGAAGTTATTTATGGACTTGAATATTCAAGCTGATAAATATCCTATCTATTCTTATAACATGAGTAGCATACACCTTATGCCATGCAAGAACCAAGGGCATTGAAGTACACTACCACTTAATAAGGGAAAAGGTATTGATAAAGGAGATCTCATTGATTCATATAGGTACAAAAAAGATTATCATATGTTTACAAAAACTTTGGATGGCACAAAGCTCATGAATTTCAAGCAATGCATTAGCATGAAGGAACTTGAATGAAGATGAATATTGAAGCCGACCCAAAGAAAGAACCACACATTACAATGAAAGGCCACATTGAGAGAGAGAGAGAGAGAGAGCCTCAACCTCAGTTTCAACATTACTTTGTAGTTTTTATTAAATAGTTCTCATCTGCACTCATCTCTTTTCAAAAATCCATTAGAGGTGGCAATATGAGTAGCACGCTAAGATTGAAAATAGTATTAATGTAAAGATGTGAGATGTGAGAATGGTGGAAATGAGAAGAGTGGGAAATAAGAAAAACTTTACCTCGGTCTACAAAGTAGTGCTAAGATGTAAGAACTACTCAAATGTGAAGATTTGGAATGAGAATAGATTTAGATAGGGCTACAAACTAGTGCTCTATGTGAAATCTATTGAAATGAGAAGAGTGGGAATGAGAACAGATTTACCTAGGGCTAAAAAGTAGTACATCTATCATCTGGGCTCTTCTTCAAACTCCTCCTCCATCAAATCGTTCATTATGGATCACCTATAGGGTAGAAGAAACCTATAGGAGAGGTGAAATCTTTGTGATATTGAATCTCCATAGTTTTAATAGGGTTCTAGCTCTTGAGTGCCTCATAGATCTACTCGATATTCTAGAGTCTCAATTTGGTAGTTCCCTAAAATTTATTTATTATTATTTCTTGAGAAATCAAATTTTTCATGGCTCATTGGTTTGTTATGTACAAGTTGGAAGGACATGTGCACTAGCCGTTTCCTCATATACAAAGAAACTTCAATAGAAGCCCCACCATCTCAAAGCAAGCAGTTATGGTAACATTTAGAGACCATTAACATTTGCATTCTTTGGTACCAAGAGACCCTCAAGGGAGCAATCATCAAGCTATTATTCATGCACATGCACCTTTCTCCTAGAAATGCATAGAGACATATACATGTTCATAAGTATATGCATGTGCATTGATGTATCCCTCCATATACTGCAATAATGTACACTTTCCCACATCTGAGCACTAGGTACTAGAGAGTCACTCCAAGAGAACACATGCATATTCAAGCTAGAGTACTAGATAGGATTGTGGCGAAGATGAGATTCAAAGACCATTTACATTTGCATTGCTTTGGTACTAGAGATCCCTCAAGTTTGAAATAATTGGGATATTATTCACGACGCCATGGGTCTCTACAAGAAATGCATGGAGGAATATGCACTTTCACAGTCTAGCAAAGTAGGCATCTAGAAATTCACTAATGGAGGTCAATGTTGGTAAATTCTTTTATATAAATGATTCTTGGTCTTTTTATCTCAAGTGCATAGTATTTATCTTGTTTATTAGGGATGATATGAATTCAAGAAGGTTGGATTATTGTATTTGGAGATACAAGATTGTCTTGTTCAATCAATTTTCTTTTCAATCTACTTACATGAAATACTAATTGATAGGTTCTTGTTTAGGATTTGTTTTTTTTTTTCAAAGTTGGGAATCTCTTGATGATGTTAAGATATACTTGGTCTCCAAACTAGAAGGAAATATCTCACCAATGAATTCCACATATTTACTTTACTGTTTACCATTTGGAATTTGCAAAGGATGTAACAAACCTCCTACCTTGAAGTTCTTTGCTTTATTTACTCAGCATTTTGTATAGGTAAGTACATAGTCCTATACATCTTTACCTACACTTGGCCAATAAAACAGTCTTTTGAAAAATTATTAAGTTCTTGTGAGTCTAGGATGACTACATTTGGGGCATCATGACATTCCAAAAAAAAAATGCTTCTAAGTTCTTGATCACAAGGTACAAATACCTTTCATTTATATAACAAATATTCATCTTGAATACGATAATGTTTAAACTTATCTTTAGATCATGGGTTTGTACCTTTGTTTAAAGCATCCTTTGAGTCTTTCTTAAAACTTGTATCCTCTTGATACTTACCTTTCATCAACTCTACTAAGTCATTGGAGATTTGTATGAAACTCAAAGAATTCAACATAGGCATATAACTTAAAGCATATGCAACTAGATTGAATTTCCCTCTTCAATATCTTATTTCATAGCCAAAGTCATGGAGTACCTTGATCCATATTGCCTTTCTACCTATAAACATAGATTTTCTTGCAAACCACTTGATACTTGCTTGATCTAAAAGCTATAGTAACTTTGGTGAAAAATAAATAATCTCCCTTTTTCTTTAGATCATGCATATATATATATATATATATATATATATATATATATATATATATATATATATATATATATATATATATATATATATATACATATATATATATATATATATATATATATATATATATACATATATACATATATACATATATATATATATATATATATATATATATATATATATATATATATATATATATATATATATATATGTGTGTGTGTGTGTGTGTATGTGTGTATGTGTATGTATGTATGTATGTATGAACATAGGGGTAAGGTTACATGAGCCTTACATCTCCAACAATCTCCCACTTAAGGGTCAATGTGACCATAAGTAGAAACATATACAAAGTGATAGAGGAATATACAAGAATGTACAAGAACAATCTTTATCTCTACCCATATCCATTAACCTACACGAACTACCTAAAAAATGATGTATCGATGCAGTGCCTGCCCTAGATGCATATGAGCAAGAGTTGAGCTGACATCTAAATGATGCAAGAACTAATGAAGTTCCTAAAAATTTCTTACTCACTCTATTTCTCTATGAATCATCAAATGAATGACAACTCCAAGTGCAAAATTTAATGCTCCAATAGCAACTACAATATGTGGTCTTGACATAATAATTTATACATCAAACTAATGAATGCTGACAAAATATATGCCATGTTGCATAACCTAACCATGTCAACCTTGCCTCTATATAAGGCATCCAAAGCACCATTATCAAGACTAACATGTCCTAAGATATTTATGTCAACATATTACATGAGAAATGCAAGAAATATTGCATAACTACTAACCTCTTAGCATCCAAATCAGCCATTCTTTCAACCAAAGATGTGTCCACTTGTGCATGAGTTAATATAATCTCCCACAAATCTCTTGCACAATGTGTATCATAAGAGATATCCTACTCTATCACACCAATTGTATCATCACGCTCCACATGAGCTAAATCCACAACATCAACACCAAGGTCCATCTGATGAGTTAGCTCTAATCAAGTACCATCATAATATTCTAGCAAAGCATCCATATCATTCTCCAAATGAGAATCCAATTGATCATAAATGTGTGCTCCATATGAGCATCATGATCATCCAAAGCATGCTCTACATATGAATCTATTTGAGCATCTGAATCCATCCATAGATGTGCATCGTGAATGTGAATAGATCTATCTGTAGGTAGAAAAAAGTGGACATGAAAAGTCTGACACTACACATAAGGTTGATCTCCCATTGATCCAAGATTATCTCTCACATGGAGTACCTATAGTAGATACCTTTGTCAAATCCTAGCACCTCTAACAAGCATAAAATGTCCCAAGTACAAGTAAAAATGATGCTCACCAAGGAATACATAACATCTACTCTCTTACAAATGGCTAATTGAAATCAAGCTCATAGGGAATAAAGATACACTACTCCAACCTCAATATCATATGCCAGACAATCAAACATGTGCACACATCCATGACTCTCATCTCAAAATCAACACAACCACTCTTGAACTAGAGTAACATTGATAGTGGCTAATGCACCAAGTAATCAATCCATATATGTGTGGTATCCAGTAACAAATAAGGATCTAAATATATACTTTAGGAGAAAGTGATATCACCATCATTAGCATAATTATTCACCATTGGCACTCCTCAAACCACTACCTCACCTACATCATGTGCATGTTTTAGACATCCTCATCGCATCTGCCTAAAACAATGTTGTCAAGCATGGCCTTCATGATTGCATTTCCAACATTGAAATGGTTAATGTAATCTATGTCTCACATGAGTCATCTAACTCCTAAATATCACATGTACTCTCTAGAATAATGTTGTTGGCAGTAGTCAAGGAACGGAAGGACTCACAAGACAAGGAAGCCTACGAAGGGAGTCAAGCAGACAGAGTAGTCAAAGAAGATCGGGCAAGTAGGCCATTATTTTTTCTAAAGTTGAAGCACATCAAAGAGGTGGACACATAGGAAGAAGGAGCAAGTAGGGAGCTCCAGGAAGTGTATGTCAAACGGTTAGAAGAAATCCCTACAAAAATAGTGATTTTCATCACTAAAAACCATTGTAAATACCATTTCATATTTTTGTAGCTCCATTTTGTACAAGCCAAGGAGTCCTTGAGCTTGAGGAGCATTAGAAGTAGTTGCCTACCAGTTTTCATAATTTTTAGACTCCGTTTGAGCCTTCAAATAGGCACTAGGACCTAATTTTTAACTAGGCCGGACACTAGGTCTGGACACGGGCAAAACCTAGTCAAAAACTATAAATAGACCAGAGAGCTCATTTTTGAGGGTAGCTTGTAATTGATTTGAACTTGTATGAGCATTTTGGAAGTAATCTTATGTGCAAGCCAAGGAGTCCTTGAGCTTGAGGAGCATTAGAAGTAGTTGCCTACCAGTTTTCATAATTTTTAGACTCCGTTTGAGCCTTCAAATGGGCACTAGGACCTAATTTTTAACTAGGCCGGACACTAGGTCTGGACATGGCCAAAACCTAGTCAAAAACTATAAATAGAGCCAGAGAGCTCATTTTTGAGGGTAGCTTGTAATTGATTTGAACTTGTATGAGCATTTTGGAAGTAATCTAAAGAACTCCATTGCTTCTCACTCTTTGTCTTACCTTGTGTGCGCGTGTGTGTGTATGTGTGTGCATGTCATTGTGCTTCTCACTCACGCACTTGTGCCTTCACTTGCTCGAGGTCATCATACCATCCTCACGTCTCCCTGGATTGACATTAAAGGAGGTGCTACTCCTCGCTGAGCTACAAATGTGCTACTCATCTCTTCATTCATCATAGACTCAAGTATAGAATCCACAAGATGCACTTGGATAGTGGAACTTGCAAATGCATCGATATCCATCCATACATCGCCAAGCATCTCATGAGGTCTTTGTGCATATCTATGCACATACATGTGTAACTTTCACAAACCAATCTATGCCACATCTAATCTTTCCACCTCAGAAATTCAATGCCATCAAATTGAGAAGACATCATGCTTGTAATCAAAGAGAATAGAAATGTAACAAGAGACTTGAACCAATACTCTATCATCAGTAGGATCATACCTACATATCCATATGAATTACTCACATAAACATTTCTTATTAGGGAAGAAACCATGTGAACTATGTATCACATAACCATGCATCTTGCATGCAAATAAAACCATGAGCATAAACCTACTCATCAAGTCTACAAAAAACTATAAGAAGATGTGAAGAATCATAGAAACAAAAAATCTAATAGAGTATCCCATATAAATTGAGTGATTCTAAGAAGATAACCAATTTAAAGAAGAATGAATAAATTTCGCCACCGTTCATTGATCTAACTATGGATAATAAAAAATAAATGTGCAAAAAAAACCAATGGAAATACTCACAAATACAATGGTGATAAACCTTTGAATCAAGAATGAATATAGTAAGATAGTCTAACATATCATAAATAAGATGTGTCAAAGTCCAAGGGATTGGAGATAAAGGACAATCCAAGGCGATCATACAAGCATAAAGGATCTACTAGACCATATTTTTAGCATATGGGATGAAACAATTTCAACAACATCTCCTCTAGAAAATGGACTCTAGATCCAAATAAACATGCGGTAATCACCATACACATATGCAAAGATTCAAATTGGCAAATAAACCATCAAATCATTGATCATGGATGAACAAAATAACCCATCCAAGTGAGAAAGAAGTGTGCCGCTAAGGCTCTTGTATGGATCATGTACTTGCAAAAAAAAAGAACATGCAAGTGTAACCAAAGATCCAATCAATCTCCAACATACCTGTATGCAATAGGCAAAAGAACGTGTAGCCAAGTGGTAGAAAACAAAATATGATAACAATGTCATTGTACATGCATTCACAAGACCCCGATCTAGAATCAAAGATAAAATGTTATTAACTAAAAATAGTACAACAATGACATTATATATATGAAATCTTGTCATAATCTGCTCTACTCTCAATGTGGAGCATCAATCCTAGATCATACATAGTCAATGTCTTCAAGCTCTAAACCAAGAACTCACACACCAAGAAGAATCTCTCACGAGAGCTTCAGCCCCATATTTGTGAGGACATGATGAGATTATGTCCAAAGATGAGCTGGTGCTACAAAAATCTTGCTCTACACACTCCCAACCTAGCTTCAAGGATGCTTAATAGAATTCCTTAGCTTCACAATCATGCATTTACAACCACCATGTCGTTCATAGAATCACTCTCTAATGTTTGCATCAAAACAAATAACTTGTATATGCAAGAAATGAGAAGAACCTTCTATTTTAGCCATAGAAGGTCTCAATATTATGCTCAGAGCTCACAACCTAGTATGAATTGACCAAAGATATTATCCACATATCTAAGAGAAGTGTACAACTAACTAAAGAAATTTATTTCATGAATTTAACTACACCATAAAAAGAGAAATGATTCTAACAAGTCAAGGAGGCCATCCCCACTTTTCAGGATCTAGAAGGCATGTAGACACACTCATGTTCTATGCTTTATATCTTGCGATCCACTAAACCAAACTTAATGAAATTCGATATTTGGGTCATATACACATTTCTCTAACTAGTCCAAGTTAAATAATAGCAAATAAATGAGTACACATAGAAAATCGATTCACAAGTGCACTAAAATGATGAAGTAGTTGCAATAAATAGAAGAGAGAGATGTACTCAATGATATGTATCAAAATGTAAATTCTATTGAACATATGATACAAAGGAAGTGTAGTGGACTACACGTGGGTAATGTGAGCTTAAGGTATGCTCATGCACGTACCTCAAATCCTCTTGGATTGAGTGACCTATCCCACGACTAAAAGTATGTGTATTTATACATGTCTTGAGTTTGAATTTAAATTTTCCCTAACCTAAAAGTGATCCTACACTTTAGAAATTACTTACATGTATTATTCCTATGACATGAGTCATGGTTTTAGCTTTCTAAATTCATGAGATTCCTTCTCCTTTTCTACATTTACTTTTATCCAAGACAAATACAATGAGATCGACTAGCAAAGGTTCACATGTATGACTTCATGAGAGAGGATAAGTAATGTATGGACTCCTTATGTTTTAGAAATGCTAGAGCATCCTTCCTAGGGCATCCTTTGAACACCATGTGTTTAACCTCTCTTGTTCTTCTGGTATTGTTTGATCCTTGCTTCTGAGGATTGGCATCATCGCATCTCTTGATATGTAACCATAGTTTAGAATATATGAGCTTTCTAGAGCATCCTTTGAACACCATGTGTTTAACCTCTCTTGTTCTTCTAGTATTGTTTGACCCTTGCTTCTGAGGATTGTCATCATCTCATCTCCAGATATGTAACCATAGAGATTTCTCCCTCGAAGATAAGCTTATATTTTAAGTGACCATGCTGAGTAGTTACCTTGATCCAATTTTCCTATGGATGAAGGAAATCCATCTTGCTTCTTGATTATTTGCTCTAATATCACTGTGAGGAGATGATGAGATCTGATGCTGCAAAAATCCTTCTCTAAATTTGCCAATCTAACTTCACAGATGCTTAATAGAATTCCTTAGCTTCTCAAGGATCCATTATAACCACCAAGTCATTTGGAGCATCACTCTGAAATTGTTGCATCAAAACAAATACCTTGTATATGCAAGAAATGAGAAGAACCTTCTATTTTGGGCCTAGAAAGTATTATGCTCAGAGATCACAAGCTAGTACGAATAGACTAGAGAGATTTTGCACACATTTAATATAATTGTATATCTAATCAAAGAAATTTATTTCATGAATTTATCTCCACCATACAAAGAGAAATGATTCTAACAAGTCAGGGGGGTCATGCAAACTTTTCAGGATCTAGAAGGTATGCAGACATAATCACCTTTTATGCTTCCTATCTTGTGATCTACTAAACCAAACTTGATGAAATTTGATATGTAGGTACTATACACTTTGATATAATTGCTTCAAGGTAAAGTATAGCAATTGAATGAGTACGCTTAGCGAAATCTATTTCACAAGTTCACCGAAATGATGAAGTAGCTACAGTAGAGAGTAGAGAGAGGTGTACTCAAAGATATGTATCAAATGTAAATGCTATTGAACATATGATACAAGGGAAGTGTAGTGGTCTAAACATGGGTAATATGAGCTGAAGATATGCTCACTGATGTAGCTCAAATCCTCTTAGATTGACTCACATATCCCATGGCTAAACGTATGTGTATTTTTACACATGTCTTGAGTTTGAATTTGAATTTTTCCTCACCTAAAAGTGATCCTACACTTTAGGAATGACTTAAATTGATTCTTTCTACCATATGAGTTGTGGTTTTAGGATCCTATCTTCACTAGATTCCTTCTCGTTTTCTAGATTTACTTTTATCCAAGATTAATACAATGAGATTGATTACCATAGGTTCACATGTATGAATTCATGTGAGAGGATAAGTAATGTGTGTAGTCTTTGTGTTTTAGCAATGCACATAGGATTGCTAAATGTACCAACAAAAATGAATTAGGGTTCTTATATTGGTGAAAATCTATTGCTCTGCATTTTGGTATTTCAATGCTTTAAAGCTCTGAATCTAAACTCTTTCTCTTCATAGAACTTGAAAAGCTCTCTCGTGGCTACAAAAGGACACCTTAAACACCTCAATTTGAGGTTTTTGTCTGAAGATACAAGAAAACCACAAATATGTTGTCATCTTCATCTTGAGTTGCATCACTATCTATATTTTTTATTTTCAATGATCTAGATCTTTGAATCTAAACGTGTTCTTCTAAAAGCTTATAAATTCTTTTTTAGTCTATTTATATTAATTATAATCACAATCCAACCTATACACTAAAGTAATTGTGAGAATTATGCTCTCATATCAAAGTGATTACAAATTTCAGTTTAAAATTTTATTTATTTATTCTTTTAAATTAGAACTTCAAAACAGATTATAAAACCTGCAACAAAATTTAAATCCTCTTTGAAAGCTATGAATAAAAATTTAAACCCCATCCATTCATGTTATGGCCAAAATATTGACCTACCATCAAGAAGATCTTTGCATGAAAATTCACCTCTTTGCCCTAATCTTCCATTCAAGCTCCTTAAAAATCAGCCTTCACCATGTGCTAATACCCATGAAGGTCCTTTGAAAGGATGATGGAGGATATCGAGGTAGAGAGAGGGGAGGAGCAATGCACACACTTGCATGGGAGCATCAAAACCCACATAATGATCTTCTTTAGACAATATTCTCTCTCTCTCTACCTCTCTCTCTCTCTCTCTCTCTCTCTCTATATATATATATATATATATATATATATATATATATATATATATATATATATATATATATATATGTATATATGTTGGAGTTAGACGTCTGCGGAAGCACATGAACAGCACAAGGAAGAAGAAGAAGCTTGGAGCACAACACACAATACTGAATGTATTACTAGAGAATGTACAAAGATAAGTAGCCCATTAGGAAATAGGTGTATATATAGGCCGGGGGAAAAAAACCTCCTAAAGAGGGAAAAAAGTGCCCCGGCGGTCCTAGTGTGTTCACACACATCACTACCTAAATATATCAACAAATCCCCCCTGGGAGTGATGTGGTGAACAAGGAGCTGGCACTCATGTATAAGGAAGTGCCAAGCTATGTGGAAATCACTCCACAAAAGGAAGTAAGTCAAAAGCTTTGCGGAAAGCTTCAAAATTCTCCCTAGGCAGAGCCTTCGTGAAAAGGTCTGCAATGTTCTCTTGTGTGGGCACATATGCCAAGCTGATCTCCCCAGCAGAGAACCTCTCCCTGACATAGTGATAATGCACCTCAATGTGCTTAGTGTGAGCATGGAACACAGGGTTCCTCGCAACTGCCAATGCGCTCTGACTGTCAGTGAAGATGGTGGTGGCAAAAGACTGGCCAACACCCAAATCAGCCATAAGGCGTCTTAGCCACACACACTCAACAGTCGCTGTGAAAGCTGCCCTATACTTTGTGAAGAGATGGATAGGTATGTGCTTGAAGATGAAGAGGTGTTGCAAAATCCTTGATCTACACTAGCCAAATGAACTCCAGGAGTAGATGATGGGCCCTTTTAGCTTGCCAATGGATGTATTAGACACCCTATGTACCTTGAGAGATCACTCTCAAAAAGATAGATCAAAACAGATAAGTTGGAGTTAGCTCAGAGGTGAAAACTTGCTATTCTAGGTTCATACACCTGTCCAATGTTTTACATAATTCTCTTAGCACAGCAGCAATTAGCTTAATTCCTCTTGGGGAAGTCTAGGTAACTTAAAGAGCTAACTTTCAAGAGTAATGTCATCAAAAATAACAAACCACACACTGAGAATGAGTTTTAACAAGTGATGACATCATCCCGATTTTCATGGGCTGCTACAGTTTGAGACCAGTGAGCAAAAAAATGATCATAACTCAAAATGTATGAATCCAATGATTATTAAAATTTGTTTGGTTATACTAGACCGTAAGCTCAATCCAACAAGCTTTAACTCACTGAATTTGGATAAGTAACTACTGAGCAATGGCTCTGACAAGGTGAGTGAAAAAAGTCGGGTACTTGACAGAGAAGTGAAAATGCACAGACACTATTGACTTCAACTGAACATAACTGAAGATTGCAACATCCAAATGACATGAAAATATTTGAGCATATAGTAGACTTATAGAGCTAACGTTACCAAGTTAAATCACTGAAAATGATGCACCAAGTGCTGAGAAACAATCTCTGCAATCTGAATGAGAAAAACTGAGAGTAATGGCAGTGAGTAGTACACTTCACAAGAACATGGAAAGATGAACTCAAATAATCATGAAAATGAAAGTATATTGCTTGTGCAATACAATGACGTATGGATACATATGTGTGCCTTGTAATCACACCTTGATATGGCATAAAGCTCAGCTCTTGGAGGTCTTCACATAGGTCTCTCTAACCACGACTAAAACTGCCATCTATTTATAGTTGAGTTTGAGAGGCTAACTTCCCTCAATCACTCTCCAATCAATCAATGATTGATTTGATTCTGTACCTACCACAAATCAAAAATTCGTGGCTCCTCTTTCCCTTTTTAATCAAGTGGACTCAACCACTTAAGATTCTTTCACTTTTACATTAAGTAAACTCTTCAAAAGTTACAAGAGGTAGTTCACAAGTGAACTTTACATGGTCTTCATTTTAAAGCTTCTTTTATGACTTTGTGGGACTCAAGCCAATACTTAGCTTGTCATACACTTGCTCGAATAGCTCCCCCTCAAGCCAAGTATGCTTGAGGTCTTCAATCTTCTAAGATTACCTGCAAAGCAATCATAGCCTTGAATTTGCAAAGCTTTGTACCATCCAATGCTTTGGTTAGAATATCTGCACATTGTTGATGAGTGGACACATATGATATTTGAATCTCTTTGCTTAGAACCTTTTCTCATACATAGTGATAATGAACATCAATATGTTTAGTCCTTGCATGAAGAATAGGATTAGCAGCTAAGTGAATAGAACTCATATTGTCACCAAAAATAGTTGGAGTTCCAAACTCCAATCCAAGATCTTTGAATAATGTCTTCATCCACATAGCTTCTTGTGTAGCTATGGCAAGACCTCTATATTCAGCTTCAGTAGAAGAGAGAGCTACTATGGGTTGCTTCTTGGATGACCATGAAATAAGCTTTGAACCTGCAAAGGTAAGATAACCTGAAGTGCTCCTTCTATCTTCCTTGGAGCCAGCCCAATTTGCATCATAAAATAGCTTCAAACGTAAATCAGATACATAAGGATAATAAAGTCCTTCATTTATGGTTCCTTTGAGAGATTGAGAATCCTTTTGGCAGCATCCATATGTGGTTTCCTTGGTGTGTTCATAAATTGACTTAGCACACTCACACTTTAACATGTATCTACTCTTGTCAATGTGGCATAGTTGAGACTACCCACTAGACTTTGATATGATGTGATGTCCTCTAGAGTTCACCTTCATGTGAGCTCAATTTGTGATTAACCTCCATTGGAGTACCTGCAATCTTACAATCTTGCATCTTGAATTTTTCCAACATGTCCTTAATGTACTTTCTTTGAGTGAGAAACAAACCATGATCTTTGTAGACAACTTCCAAACCTAGAAAGTAGGTAAGTGAACCCAAATCACTTATCTTGAACTCTTCTCTCGTCTGATCTTTGATCTTCTTCATACCATCTGCATCGTTTCCTATCAATATAATATCATCTACATATACACATAGGTAGATGACCTCAGAGTTACTCTTTTTAATAAAGAGTGAAGGATCTGCCTTGCTTGGTTGAAAGCCTTTGTCCTGCAAGAATGAAACAAGCTGAAATTCCAAGCTCTTGGAGCTTTCTTGAGACCATACAATGCTTTGTTAAGTTTACACACATAATCAGGATAAACTTGATTCTCAAAACCAGGTGGTTGTGCCATATATACCTCTTCTATTATCCAACCATTCAAGAATGCATTCTTTACATCTAGTTGAAGTATCTTCCAATTCTTGGAAGAGGCAATACTAAGCAAAACCCTAATAGTAGGCATCTTTGCCACAGGAGAGAAGGTCTCCTCATAATCAATTCCCTGAGTTTGTGCAAAGCCTTTTGCTACAAGCCTTGCCTTATACCTGTTAATTGAACCATCAGAATTCTTCTTGAGTTTATAGACCCATTTGAGCCTATTACCTTCATGGATGAAGTCTTCGGCACCAAATCCCAAGTGTTTTTTTCTTCAAGTGCTTCAATCTCTTCCTTCATTGCATGCTTCCATTCTGATTTTGCTTTGGCCTCTTCAAAGCATGATGGCTCCTCTTAGTTTATGTCCTCTGCTATGTAGATAGAATGTTAAGTACTAATGAGGTGTCAAACCCATACCTTTCTGGTTTTTTTTTTCTCATAGATCTTCTTAGGCCATGATGTGATGATTCTGCCTCATGTCCAAGTTCTTGCAACTTTGCTTTACCTTTAGACTTCCATGCTTTGATCTTTTCCATCTGAGATTCTTCATCATCCTCTGAGGTGTCTTGTTCTTCAATCTTTGGTTGTTCTCTACCAAGCTTTGGAAAATCTTCTTCAAGATCATATGGTAAATTGATCTTCCTACATGAATCTTCATACCATGAATTGTTCTCATCAAAAACTACATCTCTGCTTACCAAGAATCCTTTGTTGGTAGGGTTGTATAACTTGTAGCCCTTTTGATTGTTGTCATATCCAATAAATACACACCTTTCTGCCTTTGGATCCATCTTGCCTCTAACCTGTGAAGGAACATGAGCAAAAGCAATACATCCAAAAATTTTACAATGGTCTAAACTTGGTCTTCTTCCATTCCAAGCCTCATATGGAGTCATCCCATCAAGGTATTTTGAAGGCAACCTATTAATCAAGTAAGTGGCTGTAGATACAACCTTAGCCCATAAATAATTAGGCAAATGCTTTTCATTCAACATAGACCTTGCAGCTTCAACAATTGTCCTATTCCTCCTTTCTGCCACTCCATTTTGCTCAGGAGTGTACCTTGTAGTTACCTCTCTTTTGATTCCTCTTTCTTGAAGAAAAGAATCAAAATCATGGGAGAAGTATTCTCCCCCTCCATCTGACCTTAGCCTTTTTAGTGATTTACCTATTTGATTCTCCACAAGAGCCAAATATCTTTTGAAACATGAAAAACTTCATCTTTGTGTTTCATAAAGAATAGGATAGTCCATCTGCTGCAATCATCAATAAAGGAGACATAATACCTTGATCCAGATATTGAAGCTTCCTTGCTAGGTCCCCATACATCTGTATGAACCAACTCCAAGAGATCTCCATGCATATAACCTTTCTTCATGAATGGTAACCTGTGAGACTTTCCAAATTGACATGCACTACACTTATAAATCATATGTTGTTTTGACAAGTTAGGGAGTCCAAGTACACTTTGGTCCCTGCAAATTTGCTTTAATGACCTTTCACCAATATGTGCTAACCTTTTGTGCCATACTTCCAATTCTGTGAGTGTCTGACTACCATAATTAAAGAGAGCAATGTTTCTAGTATCCTGTAATTCAAATATGAACAATCTACCTATCTTTTCACATTTTGCAATTTTTTTGAATCCTTGACTTGGATCTTCAACAAATGCTTCTGCCTTTGTGAACCTGACTTGCAACCCTTTCTCTACTATCTACCCAACACTTATCAAATTCTTTGTAATGGTAGGAACATAGAGTACCTAACTGAGTAGGTTGATGTTTCCATCAAGTGCTTTGACATTGCCTATTTTCTCCACAGGATGTCTTGTGTCATCTCCTGTTTGTACCTCATGCTTATTCCTTGGATCTTCTAAATCTGATAGGAGTGCCGCATTTCCTGCCACATGATCTGAACAACCTGAATCTATGTAGAAAACATGCTCATCAGATTTACCTTGTGGCATAGCCATGTTCATGATCAATAATGAATCCTCTTTGTTTGAGTCTTCTATGTAGTTATTGTAGTCTCTCCTTCCTTTGTAGCCTCCTTGATAGTTTGAATGATTGTAGTTGTTGTAGTTGCCATGGTACTTGTTGAACCTTCCTCTTGAGTAGCCATAACTTCCTCTATTGTATCCTCTGCCTCTTTGATTCCTAGAATTCCTAAAGCAATTTTAAGTTGTATGATTAGTTAGTCACAAATAGAACATGAGTTGGAGTCTTGGGATCTCCCCCTGCCTTGTCTACCTCCTCTTCCTCTACCTCTGCTATGTCTTCCTCTACCTGCATAGTTAGCTTGATGTGTACCTGCTTCATCATCCACTTTCTTTGCCTTTCCTTTGTTATCTTTGGACTTGCTTTTATCAGTGTATAAAGCTAAAGATTGATTACCTTTAGAGCTTTCTCCATTTTTTATAAGCTTTGCCTCTTGAGTAAGTAGTTGTCCAATGAGTGTATTGAAATCAGGTACATGCATGTCCATGTACAAATCCATAGCTGTGGTGAATGCTTCCCACTTGTCATCTGCCTTCAAGCCATTGATGACCTGCCTTACAATTTGCTCTTCATCTATTACCTCTCCAATGATTCCCAACTGATCTGCTATGTCCTTGAGCTTTGTGACAAAATCAGTCACATTTTGTTTGGGAGCCTTCTTGAGAGTTGTGAAACCCAGCCATAGTTGATGCTTCCTAGCTTTAGTACTTGAAGAAAAGAAAGCTTCAAGTGCATCCCACACTTCCTGAGATGTCTTAAAACTTCTAATGTGAGGCAACAAAAAATCTAAGATAGAGCTGAGGAGATAAGACCTTGCAAGTGCATCCTTGGAGCACCATGTGCTCAATCTTTCTTGCTCTTCTTATGTTGGTTGACTTTTGTTCTTGAAACTTGGCATAACTTCATCTCCAGCCACATAACCATATTAACTTCTACCTTGGAGATAAGCTTCCATTATTAATGACCAAGCTGAGTAGTTACCTCTGTCCAATTCTTCAATTGATGAACGAAATCCATCTGCCATGTTGTCCAACCTTGCTCTGATACCACTGTGAAGAGATGGATAGGTATGTGCTTGAAGATGAAGAGGTGTTGCAAAATCCTTGATCTACACAAGGAAAATGAACTCCAGGAGTAGATGGTGGGCCCTTTTAGCTTGCCAATGGATGTATTAGACACCCTATGTACCTTGGAAGATCACTCTCAAAAAGATAGATCAAAATAGATAAGTTGGAGTTAGCTCAGAGGTGAAAACTTGCTATTCTTGGTTCATACACCTGTCTAGTGTTTCACATAATTCTCTGAGCACAGCAGCAATTAGCTTAATTCCTCTTGGGGAAGTCTAGGTAACTTAAAGAGCTAATTTTCAAGAGTAATCTAATAAAAAATAACAAACCACACACTGAGAATGAGTTTTAACAACTGATGACATCATCTCGATTTTCACGGGCTGCTATAGTTTGAGACCACTGAACAGAAAAATGAACATAACTCAAAATGTAAGACTTCAAGGATTATGAAAATTTTTATCTTATACTAGACAGTAATTTGAATCCAACAAGCTTTAAATAACTGAATTTGGATAAGTAACCACTGAGAAATGGCTCTGACAAGGTGAGTGAAAAAGTCACGTACTTGACAAAGAAGTGAAAATGCACAGACATTGTTGACTTCAACTGAACATAACTGAAGATTGCAACATCCAAATGACATGAAAGTTTTTGAGCATATAGTAGACTTATAGAGCTAACTTTATCAAGTTAAATCACGGAAAATGATGCACCAAGTGTAGAGAAACCATCTCTGCAATTTGACTGAGAAAAATTGAGAGTAATGGCAGTGAGTAGTACACTTCACAAGAACATGGAAAGATGAACTCAAATAATCATGAAAATGAAAGTATATTGCTTGTACAATACAATGACTTACGGATACATATGTGTGCCTTGTAATCACACCTTGATATGGCATAAAGCTCAGCTCTTGGAGGTCTTCACATAGGTCTCTCTAACCACGACTAAAACTGCCATCTATTTATAGTTGAGTTTGGGAGGCTAACTTCCCTCAATCACTCTCCAATCAATCAATGATTGATTTGATTCTCTACTTACCACAAATCATGAATTCGTGGCTCCTCTTTCCCTTTTTGATCAAGTGGACTCAACCACTTAAGATTCTTTCACTCTTACATTAAGTAAACTCTTCAAAAGTTACAAGAGGTAGTTCACAAGTGAACTTTACATAGTCTTCATTTTAAAGCTTCTTTTATGACTTTGTGGGACTCAAGCCAATACTTAGGCTTGTCATACACTTGCTCCAACATACTCAGCCTCACAACTGGAAGTGGCCACACTAGGCTGCTTCTTGCTCAACCAAGATATACATGAGCTACCAAGCATGAAGCAAAAACCATTAGTGGACACACGAGTGTCATAGCAACCAACCCAATCTGAGTCAGAAAAAGCATGCAAATCCGGCGGTAGTGATCCCCCCTTGGGATAAAACAACCCAAGTAGCCGAGTACCACTCAAGTAGCGAAAGATGCGCTTAACCGCCTTCCAATGCGTGACTCTTGGGCAATGCATAAACCTGCTCATCTGAGACAGCAAACTGAATATCTCGCCAAGTAATGCATAAGTAGATCAAGCATCCAACAGCCTGCTGATAGAGAACAACATCAAATGCATCTCCAGCATCATGAAGACTCAATCGTAAACCTGTCTCCATAGGCTTACAGTCTTCAAGGCCAAAACACTGCAATAATGTGTCAATATATTTCGTTTGACACAAAGCCATTCCACCATCAACTTGCATAAACCGAATGCCCAAATAGTGATGTGAATGCCCCAAATCAGACATCTCAAATGAGGCATGCAAATCAGCCTTGAAATCAGCAATATGCTTCTCAATAGGACCAGTGAGCAGCATGTCGTCAACATAGACAACAATGATCAGAAGCACATCATTAGCACGCTTAACATATAAGGTGCTTTCAGTTGGACTGTTCTCAAAACCATGTGCAACCAGATAGGCATGTATCTTTTCATACGAAGCAGGTGGTGCTTGCTTTAAACCATATAATGCCTTCTTTAACCTGCACACGTGGTTTTCATGCCCTTTTTGCACAAAGCCATAGGGCTGAAAAACATACAATTCTTCATGCAAGTCACCATTCAGAAATGTTGTTTTAATGTCCAACTGATGTACATTCCAACCATGATGGGCTGCAAGTGCACAAATGCTCCGAACAGTAGTCATATGGCATGTAGGTGCAAAGGTCTCATCAAAATCAATGCCTCTTTCCTGCACATAACCCTTTGGAACAAGCCTAGCCTTGTACCTGTCAACTGTACCATCAGGTTTACGCTTCAGCTTGTATACCAACTTAGTGCCAATGGCCTTCTTGCCAGGAGGCAAGTCATATAAAGACCACCTATCATTCTTCATTATAGCATCATATTCAGATTGCATAGCAGCCATCCAATTTTCTGAATTTTGTGCTTCATCAAAAGAAACATGCTCATTCTCATCACAGAGACTAGACGCAGCCATAGCATAGCAATCTGATGCAAAGGAGGCACTGTGAGAGCCTGAACGAGTACGATATGACAAAGGTGCATCTAATTTGCTGTCACGCAAAGTCTGCACCAGCCATTTTGGCATAGTTTTTGCCTGCTCAATATTAGCTCTCTCATCAACAAGTGCATCATGTAAATCCGCATCAGAAATGGAATGATCTACATCATCATATGAAACCTGCAAAGGCTGAGAAGTTGCCTCATTAGGACCAGCACTAGATTGTCCACCTGTAAAAAGAGGCATCAAAGTATCATACATGTCTTTGGAGCTAACAGATGTCTCCTTAGTACATGAAAGCAATGGCTGAATAGCATGTTCCACAAAGACAACATCATGGCTAACCAAAATGCGTTTAGTCTGTGGATGATACAGATGATAGCCTTTACTTTCAGAACTGTACCCAACAAAAATACATTTTACTGCCTTCTCATCCAATTTTCTGCGATGTTGTTCAGGCACTAGTGTATATGCCAAACAACCAAAAACACGCAGATGAGCAACAGATGGCTTGTGGTCATGCCAAGCCTCATATGGAGTGATAGACTGCAGCGCTTTAGTGGGACACCTGTTCAGTACATATGCTGCACACATGACAGCCTCAAGCCAGAAACTATGTGGTAAAGCCTGACTCTTGACCATGCACCTCGCCATCTCCATGAGTGACCTGTTCTTTCGTTCAGCAACTCCATTCTGTTGAGGTGTATACGGCACTGTACACTGGTGTTTTATCCCACATTCAGCCAGAAATGCATTAAAATCAGAAGACATATATTCCCCCCCTCGATCAGAACGGAGGGTGCCCATTTTACATGCTGACAGATTTTCAGCCGAAACCAAAAACAGTTTGAAGCACATGAACACTTCAAACTTTGCCTTCAATGGATATACCCATGCATGCCTGGAAAAATCATCAATGAAAGTCACAAAGTAAAGGTAATTTCCAAAAGAGGGTATCTGCATAGGACCACAGACATCACTGTGTACAAGCTGCAATTTCTGCATAGCCTGAACTGAACCTTCTTTTGGAAAGGAGGAGTGCTGCATTTTGCCCAAAATACAGCCTTCACAAACATGTTTTCCACGTGTCTCAAGTTTGGGCAAAGAGGACACCATTTCAGATTTCTGCAAGCATAGCAAACTAGCAAAATTCATATGACCAAAGCGTGCGTGCCAAAGCTTTGCATCTGACATAGCCTGAGAATCATTTACTGCACATGCCAAATCATTTTCAGATCTTTCATAGTCTATGAGCTTATACAACCCACCACATAAAATGCCAGAAGCAATAATCACATCGCCATTTGAAAGATCATGAACTGTACACCTGTCATCAACAAATTTCACAACCAAGCCAATCTTGGCTAATGCAGAAACTGATAACAGGCTCTTTTTGATCCCTGACACAAATAAAGCATCTGACAAAGTGAAAGAACTACCATCAGCAGTAGTCAAAATGATATTACCAACTCCCATAACAGGATAAGAGGAGTTGTTGGCGCATGTAATAGTATTCCCTGTAGGGGCAAGCTCGAGTGAAGAGAAGAAACTGTGCTGCGAGGTAATGTGTTTGGTTGCCCCACTGTCAAAATACCAAACATCTGAGTCTACTGTAGACATGCACTGATCATGAGAAGATGGGTCAAAACTGCAAACAATAGTAAACGCCCATTCTTCTTCCTGCACAAGATTTGTAGAATCTATTTTTGGTGTAGAGCCCTCTGCAACAACCATTCCAGCCTCTTTCTTCTTTGCCTCTTTAGCAGCCAGTTTTGGACAATTCTTTATGATATGATCATTCCCTTTACAGTACTTGCAAAACAATTTCTGCTTTTCTGATTTTTTCTCATCTTTGTCCTGGTTCTTCGAATGTGCAGCGTTTGCAGATTTCTGCTTACTAGTAGAAGAGCTCCATTTTCCTTTGCCCTTCTGACTAGCCAAGAAAGCTTGATCTGCAACTCGCATAATGGACCTGTTCTACCTGGACTGATCTTCCTGCAACAGAACAGAGACTAACTCCTCAAATGACAAGGCATTTGGATTGCCTTTCATCATCAACCGAAGAGTAGAAGCAAAAATTTGATATGAATCAGGAAGACCATTCAGAACGGTGTGCACAAGTGAGCTATCTGGTATAACCTCATCAGCAGAAATTAGTTGTTCCTTCAAGTCTTTGATCTTCGTTAGGAAACTGTCCATAGAATCACCTTCATTCATGTGCTCCCTCTCCAACTGTTTTCGGAGGTAAGCAACACGAGCCTCATTCCTAGCTTGGTACAATGTAGTAAGTGTATCCCAAGCATCCTTTGTTGTTTTGCAAGAGCGAATATGAGGTAATGGCACGTTTGACAGAAAACGCTATCAATGCATGTGCCTGGGCATCTCTGCCATCCCAATGAATCTGCTCTGTAGTAGGTGCAACAGAAACAGCAGCATGAACAGGAATCTGCAGAATATCATCTTTGACACCATCTTCATCAGCTCCAACACCTGTATTTGCAGTACCTGTAGTCAGAGGTGTAACAAGACGTCTTTCAACACCCTACACAATGTTCCACAGTCCTTTTGCAACCAATACATGTCGCATCATATAAGCCCATAATGGGTAGTTGGTACCATCCAACTTATCCTCAACATCCAACATACGGAATACATCACTGCTTTCAGCCATGGCCGGTGACTAAAATACCTTGATGCGAAAAATTGACTATATCTCAAAAAGTTGAACGGAACTGCCCTGATGAGTTCTGCTAGACCTGTAGCAGACTTCGAGACGCTTATACTGACGAACAGAAACTGGCATATACCTTTGGCACAAAAAGAAGAAATAGCCCTGAGTATGCTCACCAAATTTCATGCGAATCTGAGACTGCAAACGGAGGAGTGTCGATGGCGCCCTAGATGAAGCGACGACCTGCTCTGACACCAATTGCTGGAGTTAGACATCTGCGGAAGCACACGAACAGCACAAGGAAGAAGAAGAAGCTTGGAGCACAACACACAATACTGAATGTATTACTAGAGAACCTACAAAGATAGGTAGCCCATTAGGGTAATAGGCGTATATACAAGCCGGGGAAAAAAAACCTCCTAAAGAGGGAAAAAGTGCCCCGGCGGTCCTAGTGTGTTCACACACATCACTACCTAAATATATCAACAATATATATATATATATATATGAAAGCAGGGGTAAGGTTAGATGACCCTTACATTGCAAACTGATAGGTTTCTCAGTTGCTTTGTTGAATGCCATTAGAAGGGAAGCCCTCTAGAAGATTTGGAAGGAAAGATGTGTGCTCAAATTCATCAAGCCTCCCAAAGAATAGTTGATTGTGAAATTCCTTCTCTATCTAGGTAGAAGGATCTCTGACTGTCAAACCTCCCCCCCTTTAGGCACCACAAGATGTTCATTCGAAAATACAATAAGTTTAAAAATACATGGATTCTGCATGAAGTGTATGAGAAGATTATAAAACTTCTTTTTTATTCTCTCTAATTCTCTTGTAATTTCCTTTTTTAGAGTTTAAAGAACGGTTTGCAAAAAAGAAAACCACACACAAACACATACACATATATGTGTATATACATATATACACGCATATATATATATATATATATATATATATATATATATATATATATATATATATATATATATATATATATATATATATATATATATATATATATATATATATTATATAAATGCATGCATATTGAGTGCCATTTGGTTTATGGCGTGAGTGCCTTTTTTGTTTATGGCTTGAGATCCTTACACTAAATGAGATCAAATATTTTTGTATATGCGAGAATATATGATAGGCATAGTAACATACATAAATACATACACATTCACTCACATACATACCCAAATACATACACACATACACATTCACTCACATACACATTCACGCACATGTACATAAGTAACATACACATTCACTCACATACATACCCAGATACATACACACATACATGTAAAATAATGCTTTGAAATTGTAATATACATATGTGGCCAAAGTTCATTTTTAGGAACCCATTCTTGGCGATAGGGGTTTATGTTGAGAAACTAACTTTATGACTAAAAGGGTGGCTAAAGATATCTTTATGATATATATCCTTCCATTTTCATTCATGATATGCGTGGATAAAAAGCATTCATTCATTGGAGATTGATATACAGCTCTTGGTTTGTTTAACTCAAGAATATACTATAAGGATCGTTTAAGCTAACAACCATTTTTTTCAAATATACCTCTATCACCAAAATGGGTGTTTGAAAAGAAATCCCTATTAAATATGTATATTACATTATATAAGGGTTTAGGGATTCATCCATTTATACAAACCTCAATACATAACTACATAAGGTATGCATGCATTTATGTGAGTATGTCAGTATGCATAAATGTAAATATGCGTGTATGGTTATTTATGTATGTTCTAATAGTAACCATGTTTTGTAGTTAAAGGATTTTGTGTTTGAATATTGGAGTTTCTAATAGTGATCCTTGGGCTCACATGGAGATAAAATAATTTGAAAGTATAAATTTGGAAGAAAGATAAGAACAACTAGAGATCTTATGTGGAAATATGGAGAGTTTGATCATAGTTTTCTATTGGCTAAATAAAATCAGTCACATGGAGGAGTTTTAGTGCATTCAAGTGACATGGAGGGAACTCATGATCAAAAGAGAGTCAGAGTAATCACCCAAGAACATGTTGTATCAACACGAAAATATGGAATGAGGAAATGAAAGACATGATTGAACTATTTTTTTGATGATAGTACTAATGTAGATGAACATAGTTCTATTCATGATCATCATGAATGTACTACATAAACAAAAAAGATATATTAGAAGTGTTGGATAAATAGCCATTGGGTGAATATAAAAATGTATCTTTTTCAGACATGTCTTTATTTATGAATTTGTAGGTAGTGTATGGGTGGTCAGATGCAAGTGTTCTTGCTCTATTTAAATTATTAAGAGATAAAGTATTAGAATAAGGAAAACAAATTCAACCATCTAGACTGGTTGCAAAGAAGGTACTCACTTGAGTAGGTATGAAATACAAAAATATCCATGAATGAAAAAATGATTGTATTTTATTTAGAGAGGAATTCTCACTTCATCAAGGATGTCCCAAGTGAATGATACAAAAAAATATTGGATTACATAATTTGTGCCAATAAGAGTACTACTTCATTCTTCTATGCTAGGAAAAATAAAAAACATGTTCTGTTGTCCCTCCATAGTAGGTTTGATGCAATAATGCACATTAGAAAAAATCTTCAAATGGCATATTTCGTGTGCCAACAAAATCTAGGGCATGGAATCATATTGAGCAAATATGGAATAAATTTATAATTGAGCCTCGAAATTTCCAATTGGGATTAGGTATGGATGGATTGTATGTCGGGGATTAGGATTGCAAAAGTGTGAAGATGTCATGCTCGTCCTATTCCCAAGGTCTTCTCAACAAAGGCTTTGAGAATCCCTAAGGTTAGAGGTTATGTTGGAGGACTTTGTGGCAGGTGCCTCATGCATAGAGGAGCCAAGAGTACACTTTGAATTAATCAACCAAACTACACCACCTTTTGAGACTCGATTGAATAGCCTAGGAGGGAATTGGAAGCACTTAAAAAAGCAATGAACCAACATGAGGAGAAGCTTAACTCATCACTTGCATGTTAAAATGATGACAAACTAGCGCAACTTTCATGGGAAGTGGAGGAGTTGCAAACTACTCAAGAGATTTGTAGGCATGTATGGTGTAACATAGATATGCACATACACTTACACATACACATGCACATACATACATATACATACACATACACATATGCATGCAACAGCAGTGGCCAATCCAACTTGAATTGTCCAAATCAAGTGACTTGCCCATTTTTTGGTAGAAATGATCATGATGCTCGTGCGTCCTAGTACCTCAAAGGCACTCAACAAAGAGGTTATTCACAATTCCTCGACACTTTTCATGCTAGCACAACGAATTCACACAATAGGGAGGAAAATTACTAAAACCAACCAAGGTATACTAGACCATTGATATGTTATCGATGTCGAGAATATGTGCACATTCAAAGTAAGTGGTCATTGCTAAGGGTGCACCTCCCTTTCAACAATGCCTCAATGCCGAAGAACATTACACGAGAAACTACCCCCACAACCACCCTGCTCCAATTCACATGATAATTGTCTCTCCACAAGAAGAAGGGGCTCCACATTCTTTTGTTGTTTCACCCTCTATAGCACCAATGATGACTAGAGCCAGGCAAGCAATAAAGACTTCTCTAGAAGAACAATAGGGACTCAAAGAAAACGAAGATGGGAACAAGAACAAATTGAGCAAGCATGAGGCCATTTAAGAAGCTTATGAGACGGTGAGTAAATCATTGAAGGATGAATTTGCTCACCCTAAGGAACATACACAAGATGTCGATATTGAAGAAATGTTAAAGGAAACTCATCATAAGGTCACCCTATACCAACTCATTAGGATGGACACAAAGATAAGAAGTGACTTACTCAAGGTCATACACTCTACCTACCTAAGCAGACCACCAAGTGTAGATGGGTACATGGTGGACTTTCCTTTGGCTCCAGTGGCACGTACCATAGTTCAAGGTTGACTATTTCTATAAGGAACTATAGGTACATGTGTGTGTATGTGTTTGTAGTGTATGTTTATGTATTTGTATGTGTATGTGTGTATGCATGTGTATGTGTGTGTATGTGTATGTGTATGTATGTATGTGTGTTTGTGTTTTTGTATGTGTATGTATATATGTATGTGTATGTGTATGTGTGTATGCATTTGTGAATATATGTATGCATATGCATGTGTATGCATGTGTGTATGTATGCATTTGTATGGATATGTGTGTGTATGTGTATATGTGTGTATGCATGTGTGTGAATGTATGCATTTGATTTTATATATTTGTGTGTATATGTGTATGTGTGTGTGTCTATGTGTGTGTATGTATATGTGTGTTTATGTATATATGTATGCATGTGTGTGTGTATTTACATGTGCTTGTATGTGTATGTGTGTGTGTATGTGTGTGTGTGTGTCTATGTGTGTGTATGTCTATGTATGTATATGTGTGTGTATGTGTATGTGTGTATATGTGTATCTGTGTATATGCATGTGTATGTATATGTGTGTATGTGATTGTATGTGTGTGTATATGTTTATTTGTGTGTGTATGTGTGTGTATGCATATATGTGTGTGTATGTGTGCATGTGTGTTAGACTCAAGATATAACCAACAGGAGATGGTTGAGGATTAGTTCCTAATCCTCCCTCTTAGGGTGTGATTCAACCATCTCCTGCTGGTTATATCTTGAGTCTAACAATGTGTGTATGAATGTGTGTATATATGTGTGCACATGCATGTGTGTATATCTGTATGAATATGCATGTGTATACATGTGTTTTGTATATATGTGAGTGTATATGTGTGTGTGTCTATCTGTGTATGTATATGTGTGTGTATGTGTATGCATGTATATATGTGCCTATGTGTGTGTATGTATATGTGTGTGTATGTGTGTCTATCCATGTATATTTATGTGTGTGTATGTATGTGTGTGTATTCATATGTGTGAGTGTTTGTATATGAGTGTATATGCATGTGTGTATGTATGTATGTGAGTGTATGTGTGTGTATATGCGTGTGTTCTATGTGTGTGTATGTATATGTGTGTGCATGTGTATATATGTGTATGTATGTGTGTATGCATGTGTATGTATGTGTGCATGTGAGTGTATGTGTTTGTATGTATATATGTGTGTGTATGAATATGTGTGTGTATTTGTATGTGAGTGTATATGTGTATATATGTGTATGTTTGTGTATGTATTCATGTGAGTGTATGTGTGTGCATGTGCATGTGTGTGTGTCTATGTGTATGTGCATATGTTTGTGTATGTGTAGGTGTGTGTATGCATGTGTATGTATGTGTGTATGTGAGTTTATGTGTGTGTCTATATATGTATGTGTGTATATACCTGAATATGTGTGTATGTGTGCTTCTCTCATGCATTAATCTCTCTCTCTCTGTCTCCTCTCTCTCTCTCTCACTCACTCACTTTCAAGCTCTCTCTCATCAGATACTTGCACAAATGTGTCAGGAGAATTTATATTTTTGTAAGTATAGGATGCCATTTAAGAGATGCTTTTGCATGGGAAGCAAATTGCTAACATCGCTAATAGGTCTTTACTCCTTGATAGTGTTAGTGACATTTATTAACAACATCATGTAAGCGACGCTCACCATCGTTTACATGATTGGATGTTTTCTTTTTTCTATAGCATTGCTTATGGGATGCTCAGTGGAAATAGCATTGCATAGGTGATGTTACCCGCTTTTGCACAATGCTCCCTATCAAGATATATAGGCATGAAAAAATGGCATTGGAGTAGCCCTCATTATGACCCTTATGTACATTCTTAATTTAAGTGGATGAATGAATCATAGTGTGGAATCCATGAATGTGAGTCTTATGCCTACTGAAAAGAGGAAGAAGAACCATATGATAGACAAAACCACCATCAAAATATCCTTCTCACATCGCTCCATATCTTCTGTTGGTGCTTCCTTTTAGAACTCATTTCACCCATCAAAGCCACAAATTTAAGGCTGAATTTACATAGGAGTGGTAGAACTTTCATAATATTTGTTTATGTTTTAGGTGGACCAATAGAAGAAATTTTGCCTCTATGTTTGAGGCAGAACAACAAAGAAATTATGCCTCCATCAAAAAATAGTTTTACTGAATTGTCCATAATCTAAAACGTTGATCTATAACACTTGATCTATAAGGTTGGAGCCACGGGTTCAACCCTCATGGCCATGACTAGAAATGCCAAGATGTTAATACTAACCCCCTTTAGAGAACTATTGGGCCTTCATATTACTCAATTCAAATAAATTATTTTGTTTCCGCCTTATTGCCATCCCATTTCAATGTTCACTCTAGAGAGCCTTTCCAATTCTCTATGTTATAAAATGCTAGCCGTCCAACCCTTAATTTTTGTGGTTTGTTGGATTCAGGAGATGAGATGTTATGACCACCTTTTATTATATTTCCAAATTAATTCAAGCCATAAGAGCAGATCTCAATGATGAAAGTTCCTTTTTTTAAAAATAAAGAATCATAAAATGTTCGTTAAAGAAAATCAGAATTTGGATGTTTCAATTCTTATAGTGGCACAAAGGACATTGTCTCCGGACTCCAATCGACATGCCATTGTATTTCCATGATACAGTGAGGGAATCTTTCTTTTGGAAAATATATTATTTTAATAAGAAATTGAGATGAATTCTAATCTTTTTTTGTTTGAATTAATTGAAAGAACAATTGTACAAGTGAATAGGCATAGCGATCCACGCTCTATAGGTTTGTTGGTTTGACATTAATCTTTTGAGGCAGAGGTCTTGTGTTCAACTCCCGGGTTGCACATGTAATGGCTTTGGTCAATCTAAACTAGTTGTAGTAACCGTGTCTAACCAGTACTTTGTGGGATATAGAGGGTCCCCCACATACTATGGCCATTCACCTCTACAATTGTTCTTTCAAAGTTAGAGCTCGGGGAATAGGCACTTGTTCAAGCTCTATAAAAAAAAAACGAGCATAGTAAGCATGGGACCACCGTATCCTACGTTAAAGCTTATTGATGCATCATTTGTGCTTGTGATTCGCTGTCTGCCATTTCAAACGGTTCCATGTGATGCAAGCGTTCCTTCTTAAGCAGTGCAGCCGAAGAGCATGCTGTAAGGAAGAAGATATCTAGCAGGCAAGGAGAAGCATTGCGTAGAGAGATAGACAGCAGATGAGGAAACGAGAGGAGAAAGTGATTCCTTCCGTGCAATGTCGTGGGTGTGCAAACTAGCAGATATGCCGTCAGACAGCAGAAGGCGGTCCTCTGTGTGTATGATTCAGCCCACACTTGTTTATCTATAATCAACGAAAGGGTGGTGTAGCACCTTCGCATGTAGATTCAGTGGCAATTGAGTTACAAGTCTGAGAGTGTACATGGAAAAACTTATCAGCCACAGAGTGCAGCTTTGCATGCAGAGTCAATTGCAATTGAGCTAATGTCTCATAACAGAAAAATCTCTAGCTCTTGTCAGATAAGTCTCTAGCTCTCAGATTCACTCTTTATAATTATTCATTCACTCTGTATAATTATTCATTTTCGTCAATCATCAAGACATTAAAATTACTGTGTTTCTCGAGGCATCCCATGCACGTTCATATGAATCATGTCGTATCTACAGGTTAATTACATACAATGTTGTAATCATATTTAAAGATGAGATATAACATTACGGGAGAAAAATGAACACTCCATGGGTCTTGTAAGGATCTTTTATTTTTAGGGATTAAAGTTAACAAAAATAGGGATTAACGTGAAAAAAAAACCAGTAGTGGTTTTTACAATAAAGTATTTTCTTCATAATATGTGCTCTATGCTTCTTGAAAAGAGGCAGAAGAACCATACAATAGACAAACCCCCATGGAAATATCCTACTCATATCACTCCATATTTTCTATTGGTACTTCATTTTAGAACTAATTTCACCCAGCAAAGCCATAAATTTAGGGGTACCATGGAGTCGAACTACTTCAAGAGGGAAGAACTTGGAGATCCCATAGCTACTTACTGAGTAGAAAATGTCTTTGTCCTTCACCCTATTGTGTATGCAGAAGACGACTTCATACTTACTCTTCCATGGATGCTATCCTCTATCCTATCTTGTGTTGTGTATGTAGAAGATAGCTTCATCCTAGCTCTTCCATGGTCACTGTCTTGCAAGGCTGCCTCCCTGTGAGGGGGGCATGGTGCTATTCAAAGCGCTTCGAAATGGTTGCACACAAAACAGTGAGCATTTAGTTACATCGTGCAATGCAAGATCAAGGTTTCCCTCTTTTAATAATGAGTGTAATGTTGATATATTTCGGTAGTGATGTGTGTGAACACACTAGGACCACCGGGGCACTTTTTTCCCTCTTTAGGAGGTTTTTTTCCCCCGGCTTGTATATACGCCTATAGCCCTAATGGGCTACTTATCTTTGTACATTCTCTAGTAATACATTCAGTCTTGTGTGTTGTGCTCCAAGCTTCTTCTTCTTCCTTGTGCTGTTCGCGTGCTTTTGCAGACGTCTAACTCCAACAATTCGTATCAGAGCAGGTGGTCGTTTCATCTAGGGCGCCATCGACACTCCTCTGTTTGCAGTCTCAGATTCGCACGAAATTTGGTGAACATACTCAGGGTGTTTCAGAGATCAAAACCGCTTCGCTTTCTGGTGTCGAAATCGCGATCTGAGCTCGTTTCGACCTCCGAAGGCACTATCACAGCGCTCGTGTAGGCTATTTCGTCTTTTTGTGCCAAAGGTATATACTAGTTTTTGTTCGCCAGTATAAGCATCTAGAAGTGTGCTACAGGTTTAGCAAAACTCGTCTGGGAAGTTCTGTTCAACTTTTTGAGATATAGTCAATATTCTGCATCAAGGTATTTTAGTCACCGACCATGGTTGAAAGCAGTGATTTATTCTGTATGTTGGCTGTTGAAGATAAGTTGGATGGTACCAACTACCCATTGTGGGCTTATATGATGCGACATGTATTGGTTGCAAAAGGATTGTGGAACATTGTGCAGGGTGTTGAAAGACGTTGTCACTCTAGCACAATGGTGAGTACCAACGTGAGAAGATCCACCTCATAATTATCAATCCGTGGAGACGTGAGGACTAGTATGAAGACTATGAGCAAGTGAAGGCACAAGTGTGTGAGTGAGAAGCACACATACATGCACACACATACACACGCACACGCACACAAGGCAAGAACAAGGAGAGGAACAATGGAGTTCTTTGCATTAATCAAAAAGTCTCTTACATGAGCTTAATTCACAAACAATCTACCCCCAAAAATGAGCTCTCTAGCTCTTTTTATAGTTTTCTCACTAGCTTTGGCCTTGTCCAGACCTAGTGTCCGGCCTAGCTAAAAATTAGGTTCTCGAGCCTATTTGAGGGCTCAAACGGAGTCTAAAATTTATGAAAATTGGTATGGAGCTAATTCTAATACTAGTCAAGCTCGAGGACTCCTCGGCTTGAACAAAATGGAGTCCATTCTACCAAAAACGGGATTTACAATGTGTGTGTAGTGATAAAAATCACTTGAGTTGGAAAATGTTTATGAAAAAAAATGATTGGGCCTTGTTGCCATATTATGCATGACTGCTCCATTGTGCATGTATGCTCTTCATAAGCCTTGTATGCCAACACTCCCCCCTTCCTAGCATCTGTCGCCCCTGAAAGACCTTTGTTCTATAGGGTGGTCGATATAGTATTGGATGACGTTCGTGGCGAGCTCGTGTTCTCCTATCCTTAAGCCTCTTGCTAGGTCAGCTTCCAATGCATCCCAATTTATTGCACCTGGGACCTCAGGTTGTGGTGTGGTGTAGTACTCGGAGTACATGGCTTGTTCACAAGCAAAGAGATGGAGCAGGTGTGTTGGCTTAGGTGCAAATACCTTTGAGTGGTATTCCCAAAATCCAGATCGGAACATCTCTTCAAAGGTTTGTTTATAGCATGCAGGAAGATACTTAATTCATGCATGCCAAGCATAGGCTACCCGAATGCTAGGGGTGGTGCTCATGTCATACACCAAATCATAATTGCCATTAGTAAACCCCGGTTGTCGTACCTGTGGTGCTGCTGTATTTCTAAAGGTTTTGAGTACTACCTGCATCATATCCAAAATTTTGAGCATCATTTGGGCCGCAACATCTGGCATGGGCTTCAGTCGAGGCATCCAGTGTCGAATTGTGGCCATCATGTAGGCTACCGATGGTGGCGCTATGTACGGGTAGTTTAGCCATTCCTTGCATTGTGCGTTATTCTGTACCTTTATGTTAAATGCTTTCCATGAGCGGCGCCGTGGAACAGGGCCATAGCATGGATTGTAGAGGAGATGTAATGGCGCATTGTTCCAGGTGCGTAGCATTTCAGGATATGTTTCAAGAAGTTTGTGCCGCCAGGTCGATTGACGGATTTTGCCTTTTTGCACCTCTGGAAGGAGGTCTTCGGGTTGAAATTAGGTTGCGAAGGAAGGTATCTTTCCTGTGACTCTCTGTATTTCTGCATTATAATCTGCCAAAATGATATAGTAAGGCCTGTATTGTAGTTCTGACGAGAGGATAAGGCATCTAGAAGACATGTTCTTGAAGTAATTGGATTGTAATATAGTGTCTTCTATGACTCTCATAGCCTGATTTTGCACTACAGTTCGCTCTTCATGTGAACTCCCGATTTCCTCCACTTGTCGTAGCCATGGGGGTCGCGGTGCTTCGAATGTATCCTGACCTTCTTCCGTTTTTGACCGCCTGGGAAGGGTTGTGGGTCATATTCTTCTTCAAATGTTTGTTCCACAGGAATTTGTATTGTTTCTTCGTCAGTGGGAGCCTCTGGTGGGGAAGGTGGTCTTTCATATTGTAGTAGGCGTGCTTGTAATTTTGTTACCTATTTCTGGAGATCTTTGAGGGCCTCTGAGTCTGTGAGGAGTGAAACCACAGAAGAGGTGGTTTCATGTGTAGTCGTCGTGTCCTTTTATTGTTTCTGCTTCAGTTGACTCAGTTACTCTGATAACTGGTCATGTGCTTCGAGTAGGGTCGCATAGTCTTCCAAGATGATCTTAATATTGTCGGGGGTCACAGCTTGAAACTTTGAGGGACTGATGGGTGCCCCTGGTGTGCTTTCGATGGTTGCTTCTAAGTTCTCTTGGTTCTGTAGTTGTAGGCGTCGATTCTCCTCGTGAGCGACTGCAAGGTGTCTTCTAAGAAGTGCCATATTTCGCTGAAGTTTTGAATTGCATTCTAGTTGTGTTTGTAGATGGCCTTCTACCACTTGTATTGCTTCTTGGTCTGCATTCTGTAACTGTACTTCCAATATGCTATGAGCTTCTTGTAAAGTTTGGAAATGGGTTTGGAGGCGAGCATTCTCCTCTTCTACTGCAGTAAGACGATTTTGTAGCACCTCCAAGTGCTCGTGCAGTCGTGCATTATGTGGCTGGAGCTGATTGTACTCTGTCCTTAACTGTGATATACATGCTAGCATTGTGTCCAGTGCATCTCCTACGGATGATGGTGTGGTTTGTACAATGGAGGATGCAAGGGGAGGAGATTGGGGAATGGGAAGAGTAAATGATGTGTCTATTGGAGATGTGTGTGTGGGTGAAATTGGTGGAGGGGGAATGGGAGAAGGTGGAAGTGTGGGGAGTGGGGGAGGTGCTGTGGGTGGCTAAATATCCATGCTTTCAGGAGTGGATGCAATTGTGGTGCCTACCATGTATATTGGAATGGTAGGTGGTGTGCGTGTGAGTGTAGTGAATAAGTGTTGTGTAGATGGTGGGACTGGGATTGATGAGCAGGGTGGGGTGGTGGCTTGATACATTCTACAAAAATAGTCATGGGCGGGTTGAAGGAATGATGGTATGGGAGGTGGAAGATAAGAACTTGGAGGTGGGAAGGACATGAAAGGGGATGTGATGGCTGGGAATCCGGAGAAAATGGATCTAGAGTCTGGATGGCCTATGGCTGAGGGCATGGGGGATGGTTGTCCTAGGGCTGGCTCTATAAAGGATGTTGTTATGACGGTGGTAGTATTATATAGAGGGTTCTCAAAGGAGGAAAACGACGTAGAACTAGAGGTTGGAGTACGGAAAATGAAGGTTTGCTCTGAGGTTTGGGTGGTCGATATGGTATCTACAGTTTCTGTTCGAGGGGGTGATGGTGGGGGCGTTGGTGGCAGGGGTTCATTGGACTCTTCATGGATGATCCTATGCTCTTGGCTAGCGTTTACTACTGCTTGGGAGGTCGTCTCAATGGGTTCAGATGTAATAAGAGGCCCTTCTGCCGTTGTAATGGGAATCTGGATGTTTTTGCCTGATCATGGTCACGTTTGGAATCTCCGCGGATCATACTGAACATGAGGCCTCTCAATTGCTGATCGAACTGCTTCCGTTACCCCATACATTTCAACCACCAGGAGTAGGCCTTCGCTGTATTCAGAGTCCACTCCCGCTTCTTCCAATAGCTGAGCCATGAGCACTCTACTACTTTCTTCAGTGAGCAGTTGTTGCGATCGCACTTGTTCCATGATTTGATACAGCCTTCGGAGTTCTGCTGTGTAAGCTGGGGCTTCCGTGGTCTCTTCTTTGTCTGCTCCTTCCCCTCCTTCTTCTTCTGCCTCTGAGTGTTCTAGTTGTTGCGACAAAGTTCTCTGATACTCATCATCCCAGTGTACATGGTGGCCTTCTGTAGATTTTCTCCTTCTTTGGGAAGATGTGCCTTGTTCTTCTGTTTCTAAATAGAATTCCACATCAGAGAGTTGTGTATTATGCAAGAATGATTCAAAATCGAAGGTACTCATCCCTTTAGCGCTCCCAGTTGTAGGAAATTCAAATTCAAGAGGGACAGGAGGAGCCGAGGGGGCAGCTTGTGTTGTAGCTTCAGATCAAGACCTGGGTAATCTAATGGTAAAAGGAGGTACAGTGGTCTCCCCTCGTGGCGATACTTCAGGAGTAGTCAGAACTTCACATGTCTAGACACAAGGAATCGAACCCCTCATGCGTTTGGATTGATGTGTGGTGGACTTGAGTCTCTTGAACATTTGTAGTTGTGCCCATGTTAAGGCACGTTCAACAGGTACATCATATGCTAAGCACTTGTAGATGATGTGCGTGATTCCACAACACCCATTCACCACTAGCTTCCTATGTGCTCTTCTATTTGCTTCATACAGCTGCTCTATAATCCAGACAGGAAGCTTAATCGGCAATGCCCCTGTCTCTACTAAGTAAAGAGCAAACCAAATCCTCTTATGGGGTTGGGTGAACCGGTCTTGACCTGGGAATGCAAAATGTTGCATGCACATGCAAAGAGGAATTGACACATTTGGTGTGAGTGCCGCCATATCTTTCAACTTTTGGAGCTTCCGATTCTTCATGTTAGGGGGAATTAGAGGATCCTTCTCAGACGGCACATGCGTGCCATGCATGTTGAATGTAGCGCTCACCAATTCCACAGTGAGTTCGAATCTTTTCAACTCGTTGTTGTCCAATAAGGAAGGAATGACAACGGAACCTGGTTTATCTTTTTCTTCATGCACCTGTAATGTGGAGACCAAGTAGTAACATCGTAGGAGATCGGGTTTTGGTAAAGGTGCTGCAAAGTATTCGGCTAATCCTGCACGCTCCCATATGGTCTACAGATCTTGTGTGTTCTGGAGAGTCTCAAACTCCTTGGAAAAGAACTGGAATCTGACCCATTGCTTATCATGCTCACACTTGGACTCCCATAATATTTGGCTTCTCCTAATGGACCTAGCATGCCATTAAACCAATGAGAATTGGCATGGACTCTCTTTGTGATCCCTGTGGGAGGATCTGGTACAGGTATCTGCTGGAGGTGTTGCAGCTCCACATGTCGTTCAGTTGGAGGCACATCAACAGGTAAACTATCCACATCAATTCCAGCAGTACTTACTCTTGCTTGAGAGCTCGGACCTACTCCTTCTGCCATGAGAGTGCTTTTAGTTGTTGAAGCTTATCTGCTAGAAGAAGAGAGAGGCACATTAGCATTGCATTGGAAACAGGATGTTATGGTGTTCCCTCCACAATACCAACATGACTTTTTGAGTGGTTAGAGGTTATTGGGTGAATTGTTTGAGATGTGTGTAAATGTGGGTTAGTAGGTTAGTGTTCATCCTAGATACATACTTTGAATGTGCAATGTACTCAGAATGCACCTACATCAGAGGGGACTGATTTACAGAATTGGGTCAGGTGGTTTGATACAGGGTTTAGGTCTCCACACTTTGATTGTGGAATTGTAGCTTTTAGTGGTGATGACATGTGAAGGTTTGTGGACAGGATTGTGTTGGATTTGGGACCTTTTGGGTACCCATTTCCTAACATTCCTATGTGTGACCGAGGATGTATTGGTGTGGAGTGTAGGTACTTGCCTTGGGATTTGTGCCATGGGTGCTTGTGGGTGGTGATTCGAGCTTGTGAATGGAGGTGAAGCTATTTGGGCTTGTAAGCAGGTCTTGGGCACCCATATCTGTCGGGCATTTGGTATAGCCTTCATTGACCGCTTCGGAACCCAAATAGAAATGGAATGTCCCGAATGTTGCTAGGGTATTCTCTCGTTGTGATCCTCAATGGGGTAACTCGTCTGGTGCTCCGTTGAGGCACTGTAGCTGGAGTCGTGGGTTTTTCACCCTTGTGCACCCAAATCCGCTTCATGCCTTGAGGTATTCCATGTTGTACCGGTTGGTGCTCATGCTTCTTGATCATTGGCCTCCTTTTTGTTGTGTGTTGCCCACCTTTCTTTCCTTGAATCCTCTTTGGAAAAGAAGGGAAGTCCTTGTTGACTTCTACACCTTTGTCAAGCGTGACAATCTTCTGCACCATAGATCTTTGGACAAACAGCATTGTTATCTTCAGATGCGTTCCTGGAGGGACCAGGAGTTGGTGCCTTTTCTAGTGGCCTGAGTGCTTGATTTTCTAATTCAATCGTGATGTGGTTTTGACCTACCCAAGCCTGAAGAATGTTGGGAAAGATGGATGGATCCTCTAGAAGATTGAGTAGGTGCTGCTAATCTTGCTTTGCACCAGCCCTCAGTGACTCCAGATATGATTAGTAGACACCCTTAGCTTCCAAATGATGCTAAGAGATCATATATGTACTTTGCAAATGATGTGTGTAGTGATCAATTCAAAACAGACTACTTGATACTTCACAAATCCAAGAAAACTTGCTATTTTGATATTGACACCTGCTCAGAGTTATGCTCAGTATGACCAGTACACTTACAATTGGCAAAATTCCTTCTAGAGGTATTCTATTAGCTTAGTAAGCTACCATTTGCAAGTGGAGTGAGATAAAATGATAAACTATACTCTGAGAAACCACTTTAGCAAAATTATGGACACCCTCGACTTTTTAGGAAGTATGCAGACAAATACTAGTGAGCACTTCGACTGCGATTTCTCAAAATTGGCTGAACCACGTTGCTTCAAACTTTGTATGCTTGTAGTATGCTTTGAGCTCGATCTACCAAGCTTTGAATCGCTTGATTTGGTGGAGTAGGCACTGAGATATGCCTCTTTGAAGTTGACAGACTTGAAGTAGTACACTCAGAGAACACAGAGTTGATAGATGTGAATATATCTATTAATTGACATAATTGTACAATCTCATTAGCATGATAACCATAGCTAGATGAGGTAATGAGGTGTGTGCTAAGGTGTAGCACTCATACGCACTCAGATACAATGATAGTTGCCTCGGGAAGTGAGCTAGAATGAGCTAAGCTACCCGCGACTTTTTCCTTACATCTTTTATAGAGTCTAGTTGAAAATTCAAGTTTGAATTCAAATTCAAACTCCTAGAATCTTTCACCTAAAAGGTAATGAGATATTCTCTCAATCATCAACAACTTTTTCCATGATTCTAATCAAGTAGGTGTGTACATAAGAAATGCCAAGTCTTTTAGACTTTTACAAAGAGTAAAATGGTAATAAACTTTAAGCATAAGTTCCTATGGGTCTTCACTCATGTAGAGCCTTCAAGTCAAATATCCAAGCCAAATGTGTAGGCTTGAATTGCACCAACAGCTCCCCCTCAAGCCAAACATTTTGGCTTAAGTCTTCATCTTCAATCTTCAATCACATCCTGCAATCCAATCGTGGATTTGAATCTGCATAATTTGTTTCCATCCAAAGCTTTAGTGAGTAAATCTGCACATTGCATATTAGTAGACACATAGATCAACTGAATGTCCTTGCTAAGCGACTTCTCTCTCACATAGTGGTAATGAACCTCTATGTGTTTTGTCCTAGCATGATATATTGGATTAGCTGCAAGGTGAAGAGAACTTGTGTTGTCTCCAAAGATAATTGGGGGCCTAGTGTATAGGCCTAGCTCTGTATACAAAAGCTTTAACCAAATAGCTTCTTGAGTGGCATTGGCTAGCCCTCTATACTCTGCTTCAGTGGATGACAATGCCACTGTTGGCTGTTTCTTGGCTGACCAAGAAATAGGTTTATCACCTGCAAAAGGTAAGTATCCTGATGTGCTCCTCCTATCATCCTTGCATCCTGCCTAATCTGCATCTGAATACACTTTAATGTCAATATCTGATGTATAAGGAAAGTACAAACCATGGTTCTGAGTTCCCTTTAGATACTTCAAGATCTTCTTTGTAGCCTCAAGATGAGGTACCCTTGGTTTGTGCATGAATTGACTTAGCACACTAACTCCATATGCTATGTCAATTCTAGTCAAGGTAGCATAATTCAAACTACCTACCATACTTTGGTATCCTGTAATGTCTTAAACTTCATCCCCTTCATGAGCACTTAGCTTTAGGTTGACTTCCATTGGAGTACTAGAGATTTTAGCATCCTACAAGCCAAATTTCTTTAACATGTCCTGCACATACTTCTTCTGAGTGATATATATACCTGAATTAGTGTAAACCAATTCAAGTCCTAGAAAGTATTTCAATAATCCAAGATCATTGATCTTGAACTCCTTCATCATCTGATTTTTGATGATTCTGATTCCTTGGACATCATTACCTGTAATGATGATGTCATCAACATAAACACAGAGATAGATTACCTCTGAATTGCTCCTTTTGATAAACAATGAAGTGTCTGCCTTGCTCATAGTAAACCCTTGGTCTTGGAGGTATGTTGTCAGTCTATAATTCCATGCTCTAGGAGCCTGCTTCAATCCATATAAAGCCTTCTTCAATTTACAAACATAATTTACCTTCTTGGGATCTTCATATCCAGGTGGTTGTGACATGTAGACTTCTTCAGATATCCATCCATTCAAGAAAGCATTCTTGACATCTAATTGGTACATGTTCCAATTCTTGGATGCAGCTACACTCACCAATACCCTGATTGTTGGCATCTTAGCCACAAGAGAAAATGTCTCCTCATAATCAATGCCTAGGGTTTGTGCAAAACCCTTGGCTACCAACCTAGCTTTGTACTTGTTGATTGTACCATCAGAGTTCCTCTTTAGTTTGTAGATCCATCTGGATCCTATCACCTTCATAGAGTCCTTCTTGGGTACCAAGTCCCATGTGTCACTCTCCTTGAGAGCTTCTATTTCTTCATCCATAGCTCCTTTCCATTCTGGTTTGGTGACTGCCTCTTCATATGAACCTGGTTCTTCACTTAACAAGTCCTTTGCAAGATAAATTGAATGCTTAGTAACAAGAGATGTATCATACCCATATCTGATAGGCTTCTTACTTTCTCTGTGAGATCTCCTCATTGCTTGAGTTGAGGATTCTGGTATATCCTCAAGCTTCTTCATCTTTAACTTGCCCTTGGACTTCCATGCCTTGAATTCTTCAAGATTGATTGTGTCATCATCTTCTGAACTTGAGTCTTCCTTTTGGATTGGTTCTTCCTTTGAGAGTTTTGGAAACTCATCTTCCAAATCATAGGGTAGACTAACCTTCTTGCATTCATTCTCATACCATGAGTCATTCTCATACCATGAGTCATTCTCATCAAAGATGACATCTCTGCTTACCTTGAACCCTTTATTGGTTGGGTTGTAGAATCTGTACCCTTTTTGATTCAAGTCATAACCAATGAAAATACATTTTTCTGCTTTAGGGTCTAGTTTTCCCCTTACCTGTGAGGGAATATGCACATATGCTACACAACCAAAGATTTTGCAATGATCCAATGATGGTCTCTTACCATGCCAAGCTTCATAAGGTGTCATTCCATCAAGTGACTTTGATGGCAACCTGTTTATGAGATAGGTGGCAGTAGATACACTCTCTGCCCAAAGATAATTTGGCAACTTCTTTTCATTAAGCATGGACCTGGCTGTTTCAACTATAAGTCTATTCCTTCTTTCAGCTACCCCATTTTGTTCAGGTGAGTACCTTGTGGTTATCTCCCTTTTGATGCCTCTTTCCTGCAAGAAGTCCTCAAACTCATTGGAGAAGTATTCACCTCCTCCATCTGACCTTAGCTTCTTCAAGTTCCTTCCTGTTTGATTTTCAACTAGTGCAAGATATCTTTTGAAACAATTAGACACTTCATCCTTGTGCTTCATAAAGTATAACACAGTCCATCTGCTATAATCATCAATGAAAGACACATAGTACCTTGATCCTGAAATGGAGGGATCCTTGCTAGGTCCCCAAACATCTGTGTGCACCAAGTCTAGGTAGTCTTCATGCATAAAACCTTTCCTTGAGTAGGGCAATCTGTGAGACTTACCAAATTGACAAGCACCACATTTGTAAATCATGTGTTGCTTGGATACATTAGGTATCCCAAGCACACATTGATCTTTGCTCATTTGCTTCAAGGTCCTTTCACCTATGTGACCCAACCTTTTGTGCCATATTTCTAATTCTGAAAGTGTTTGATCCTTGTAATTGTATAAAGCAATGTTTTTGGTGTCTTCTAGCTCAAAAGTAAATAATCTGCCTGATTTTTCTCCCTTGGCTATCCTTTTGAATCCATGTCTTGGGTCCTCCACATATGCTCCATGTTGAGTGAATCTGACCTGCAAACCTTTCTCCACAATCTGACCAACACTCATTAAGTTTTTGGTAATAGTTGGTACATAAAGTACCCTGCTCAATAGGTTCTGGTTACCATCACAAGTTTTTACATTTCCAATCTTTACTACAGAATGCTTAGTATCATCACCTGTCTGCACTTGATGTTCGCCCTTGGGTTCCTCAAGATCAGAGAGTAATGCCACATTGCCAGCTACATGATTAGAACACCCTGAATCAATATAAAACAGATGATCATCATTGATACCTGACTTGGAAGTCATATTCATGATCAATAGGGAGTCATCTTGCTCCTCTGTGTAGTTGTTGTAGTCTTTCCTATTTCTGAATCCTCCTTGGTAGTTACCATTATGGTTGTTGTTGTAATTGTTATTGTAGTTATTGTTGTAGCCATTGTAGCCTTGGTGTTGGTTGAACCTTCCTCTACCTTGAGAGTATCCACCTCTGTGATAGCCTCTTCGTCTCTGATTTTTGTAGTTTCTGTAGCACTCATCTGTGGTGTGATTAGACAATCCACAAATATTGCATGGTGATGAATTGTAGGGTCTCCCCCTACCTTGCTTACCTCCTCTGCCCCTACCTCTTGAAGATCTACCTTTCCCTGCATAGTTGGCTTGGGAGGTAGAACCTTCATCCTCTTGTTTTTTACCTTTACCTTTGTCTTTAACCTTTTTATCAGTATATAGGGCAGAAGGAGTGTTACCTTTAGATGTATCTCCAACCTTTGTGAACTTTGCTTCATGTGTGAATAGTTGGCCCATCAGAGTTGTGAGATCTGGGGTATGCATGTCCATGTAGAGATCCATTGCAGTGGTGAAGCTTTCCCACTTATCATCTGCCTTTATTCCATTGGTTACTTGCCTTACTATTTGTTCCTCTTCAATCTCCTCTCCTATACTTGCTAATTGGTCTGCCACATCCTTGATCTTGGTCACAAATTCTGAGACTGATTGCTTTGGTTGCTTCCTAAGGGTTGTGAATTCAATCCACAATTGATTCTTCCTGGCCCTTTTATTGGATGAAAAGTATGATGACAAGGTTTCCCAAGTTTCTTGGGAAGTCTTACAATTCCTGATGTGAGGTAAAAGGAAATCAGATATAGAGTTAAGAAGATAAGACCTTGCCAATGCATCTTTTGCACACCATGTATTAAGCCTTTCTTGTTCTTCCTTGGTGGGTAGATCCCTTGCTTTGAATGAGGGCAATTCCTCATCTCCAGAGATGAATCCAAATAGGCTTCTTCCTTGTAGATAGTTCTTCATCCTCAGAGACCAAGCTTGATAATTTTTCCTGTCCAATTTGTCAATGAATGAAGGAAAACCATCTCCCATGTTACCTTGTTTGCTCTGATACCACTGTTGGGAAAGATGGATGGATCCTCCAGAAGATTGAGTAGGTGCTGCTAATCCTGCTTTGCACCAGCCCTCAGTGACTCGAGATATGATTAGTAGACACCCTTAGCTTCTAAATAATCCTAAGAGATCATATATGTACTTTGCAAATGATGTGTGTAGTGATCAATTCAAAACAGACTACTTGATACTTCACAAATCCAAGAAAACTTGCTATTTTGATATTGACACCTGCTCAGAGTTATGCTCAGTATGACCAGTACACTTACAATTGGCAAAATTCCTTCTAGAGTTATTCTATTAGCTTAGTAAGCTACCATTTGCAAGTGGAATGAGATAAAATGATAAACTATACTCAGAGAAACCACTTTAGCAAATTTATGGACACCCCCGACTTTTTAGGAAGTATGCAGACAAATACCAGTGAGCACTTCGACTGCGATTTCTCGAAATTGGCTGAACCAACTTGCTTCAAACTTTGTATGCTTGTAGTATGCTTTGAGCTGGATCTACCAAGCTTTGAATCGCTTGATTTGGTGGAGTAGGCACTGAGATATGCCTCTTTGAAGTTGACAGACTTGAAGTAGTACACTCAGAGAACACAGAGTTGATAGATGTGAATATATCTATTAATTGACATAATTGTACAATCTCATTAGCATGATAACCATAGCTAGATGAGGTAATGAGGTGTGTGCTAAGGTGTAGCACTCATACACACTCAGATACAATGATAGTTGCCTCGGGAAGTGAGCTAGAATGAGCTAAGCTACCCGCGACTTTTTCCTTACATCTTTTATAGAGTTTAGTTGAAAATTCAAGTTTGAATTCAAATTCAAACTCCTAGAATCTTTCACCTAAAAGGTAATGAGATATTCTCTCAATCATCAACAACTTTTTCCACGATTCTAATCAAGTAGGTGTGTACATAAGAAATGCCAAGTCTTTTAGACTTTTACAAAGAGTAAAATGGTAATAAACTTTAAGCATAAGTTCCTATGGGTCTTCACTCATGTAGAGCCTTCAAGTCAAATATCCAAGCCAAATGTGTAGGCTTGAATTGCACCAACAAAGAAGTCCACTTCTTAGGCTGAGGTTGACTGCATGATCATAGATCCAATCTTGGCCCAAGACCAGAGGTTCGGTAAGATCCTCGTCTTCACACACTAGCACTCTTACTGCCATTAGGACCTCTTGAACATAGAGAGGAAGTTCCACCTCGCCCATGCAAGAGGTTTCCACACCTCCTAATCCGATGAGGTATGCCTCTATAGGATTGACTTTCAATTGCAATTCTTGGCAGTAAGAAAGTCGAACTACACTTGTGGCTGCTCCTGAGTCAATTAAAGCTCTCACAGTCCTTGCACTCTTTCCTTGTCCTACTTCTAAGGTCACAAAAGGTCGTCGATCAACTATCCTATGGGAGCGTTCACCTGAAGCTTCGCACATGGCCATGTGGTAAACTAGGGATTCTTGAGTGTCGGGCATAGGCTGATCTCTACCTTGTCTTCTTAGTTTCATTCGTCGGATGCATTCTAAAGCTTCTGCCTGTGCTTCCTCTCGAATTCTCTTTTCCTCTTCTTTGCGTTTCTTTGCAGTATTGAGTCGATTTAACATCTCTTCTGTTAGGGGTTCTTGATATAACTTAACTCTACAACCGCTTATGTAACTTGGTAGAACATCGCCTTCTAGTGTGGCCCGTTGTACTGCTCCACTTGTGGAGATCCTATTGATAATCATTGGTCCATAGCCTCTTTTCTATAATTTCCGAGCATGTTGCTTCAAGGTGTAGACTAGGACTAGGTCTCCTTCTTTCAAGCCCTAATCTTTTACATGTGCGTCGAAATAGGCTTTCTGCCTTGTCTTGGCTGCATAAATCCCTGCAACAGCTCTCAGTCGTGTTTCACCTAATCATTCAAGATCGAAGATTCTAGAGGATAGCTCATGGCCTGTCGAGTCATGCTCTTGTGCTACTTTCAAGGTAGGTATCAGAAAATCCAATGGTAGCACTGCATTCTGGCCAAACACCATCTGAAAAGGAGTGGCTTGGAGTACCGTTTTATAGGCAACTCGGTATCCCCAAACAGCATGGTGTAGCTGTTTGTCCCAATCAGAGCGTTTATTATTCACTAATTTGGTGAGCACATTGCAAAGAATCTTATTCGTGCTCTCAGCCTGTCCATTAGCTTGTGGATGATAAGGGGCAGACTTCTTGTGTATCACCAAGAATTCTTGGAGAAGATTTTCAATGACTTCATTCAAGAAGTGCGTGCCTCAATCACTTACTAGCTCTATTGGCAATCCATATCTGGTGAACACATTTTCAAATAAGAACTTTGCTGTTGTTTGATCATCATTCTTCGTTGTGTCTTTCACTTCTACCCACTTGGTTAGATAGTCTGTGGCCACAATAATATACTCAGCATGTGAACCCTTAGTTGGGGGATTAATAGGACCAACAAAGTCTATTCCCCACTTAGAGAATGCACGTCCACCCATCATAGGTTTCAATGGCATCTCATCTTTTTGCATAGGATACTGAGTTCGTTGGCAAACATCACACCTCTTCACATAGGTATGTGCATCCATGTGAAGGGTTGGCCACCAAAATCCTGCAAATAATATTGCCTTGATCACCCGATCCGGACCAAAGTGTCCTCCTGCTACACCTTGGTGAGCAGTTTCCAATATCTTGAGGTATTCGCTCTCATGGACACACAATCTTAGGTAACCATCTTTACCGCGCTTGTATAAATTATCACCAATCAGTGCATAATCCAAGGCTTCTTGTTTCACACTTCTTTGTCTAGCCAAAGTCATATCTTGAGGAAATGTTTTCGTCCTCAGAAATGTTACTAACGGTTCACTCCAATCTGGCACTAAGGACACTTGATAAAGAGTGGCATGTTCCACTGGTGGTTTAGTGCAGCAGATTGGGCATTCCTTGCACATTCTATGAACATCTGCTTCTATTGTTGGCCAGTGCACTCCAAGTCTCTTTAGTGTTTGTAAAGTTCTTTGTCTCGAGTAGTGTTGCTCTAATGCACCAATATGTGCTAATTGCAACCATTTCGCGTACTCATCCTCTTCTACACAACAAAATAATATTCCCTAGTCCGTGTACTTGTATATACTTCCTGCCATAATGTGGTACTTTTGGGCCTTTACTACCTCCCGATCTTGAGTGTTGATTACTGGATGTTTAGGTCCATATGTCAGTACTGGCACTAAGGTTTTGGCCCACTGTGGTAGAACTTCCAAATTGAACAAGTATGCATTAGGAAGGTCATCTGATACTCCTTGTGGTGCCTCTCCAGATGTGAGCCTTGAGAGATGATCCGCTCTCAAATGAGTTTTGCCTTTCCTTACCACTACCTCAAAGTCATATTCCATTAGTAAGAGGAACCATCTTACTAATCTGCATGTATTGCATGGCTTGTTAACCAAGTATAGGAGCGCCTGATGATCAGTAAAAAATTTAAACTTATTTGCAAGAAAATAGTGTCTAAACTTTTTAACTGCATATACCATGCATAATCCTTCTCGTTCAGTGGTCATGTAGTTCCGTTCAACAGCGTTCAACTGTCGACTAGCATAGGCAATAGGGAGATCCATATTACCCTCACCAGTAGGTTGAGCGAGTACACATCCAATAGCATAATTGGATGCATCCACATGAACATGGAATGGCTTGTTCCAATCCAGAGTGGTCAAGATTGGTGCTGAACACAACCTTCTTTTAAGCTCGTTGAAGGAGTTTTCACATTCATCGGTCCACTCAAAGTTAGTCAGAAGTCTGTACAGAGGCTTTGCAATGATGGCATACATATGTATAAAGCATCGGTAATAACCACAATGCCCCATGAAAGCTTATACTTCCTTGACATTCTTGGGCCTAGGTAACTCTGCGATCGCTCTCACTTTCTCCTCGTCCGTGGATATGCTGTTCTTTGACACTATGTGTCCTAGAATCTTGCCTTGCCTGACCATGAAAACACACTTTTCTGGGTTCAGGCACACTTGATATTCTCTACATTTGTCAAAGATTTGTCTGAGTTCCGGTATATGGGTGTGTCTAATGTTGGAGTGAGCGCAAAGATCATCAACATAGACTTCCAAATTCTTCCTCAAGAATTCTTTAAATACATGGCACATCAGTCTCTGCAAGGTTGCAGGAGCATTGGTAAGCCCAAATGGCATTACCCTAAAAGCAAATATACCCCACTCAGTGGCAAAATCCGTTTTATGCTGATCTTCCGGTGCAATGGCTACTTGATTATAGCCAGAGAACCCATCCAGGAAGCTGTATACTTCCTTTCCAGCTACCCTTTCTAATAGATGCTCAGTGATGGGAAGCGGATAACTATCTCTGATAGTGGCTGCATTAACCTTCTTCAAAATAATGCATACACGTAACTTGCCGTTCTTTTTGGGCACTACTACAATGGGGGACACCCACTCAGTGTGCTCAATTTCATGAATCCAGCTTCAACCAAGCACTCTATCTCTTCTTTGATCTTGGCAGCATAATTATCATTATATGTGTATGGCTTTTGCTTAGAAGGTTTGGCATCTGAGGTCATGGGGATTGTGTGTGAGCATATGTCGGGATCTACACCTTTCAGGTCCTTGTAACTCCACGCAAATACATCTCTGTATTCTCTTAGCAGTGCTACCAACTCTTGCTCCTCATCTTCAATCAGATCATGTCCTATCTAAGTGCATCTCTCTTCTCCTTCTTCTATGGCTACCACTATTTTCTTGGTGGTTTCTTTCTTATCATAGGCCTCTCCTGATTGTGCCTCGCGTTTAGGCATTCTCACCATGACTCTTCTATCGTCTATCTCGTATTTCTTAAAGTTTTCAGGGACCTCAAACAAAGATTCTCCCTCCTGTGTTGTGACAGCTCTCTTCTTCCTCTTTTTACCTTCACTCTTGGTGGTGACGTGGGTGGCTAACCTCACATAATTAGTGAGCTCTTCATGTCTCTGAGGATGAACTTCCACTTCATAGAAGTATTCTTCATCTGATGCAAAAGGTGGGTCCATAATGATTGACTCTAAGTCGCATTCTTCTAACACCGAATCTCCCATGATCGGCTCTATGGAGAAGACTGAAATGTCATAGCCATCCTCGTCGCAGTGAGGTGTCCATTGTTCTTCATTGATGGCTACATCCATAGTTGCTAAGATTTCTGCCCAACCATGAGGCTCAAACTCTTCATCAGGAAATACTATAGGTGCATAGGCTGGGTCTTGAACTGATCTATGAGTGTCCTTCACACCTACCTCTCTTGCTTTTTCTCTCTTTTCTTCCTCTTCCGCCACTTTCCACATCCATAAGTGAGTATCTTCATGCATCCATGAGGTTCCTGATCCCATGGAATGCACTGACTCCATATCATTTGTGGCTCTATGGATGGGATTCCATTAAATGGGGGGCACATCTCTATGAGAGAAGTCCTTGAGATTGACTTTGGTTGTGACCATTAGGGCAAAAAACGGCCGAAAAGGGGCTGTTTGCTAATGAGAGATTAAGGAAATTGACAAATAGCGTCTTTCCACGTGTACAAGAATATAACATTGCTGTCTCTTTTAACCGTATGGAGAATTTTTTTTTTTTAATACAATTTTCTTTCAAAGCGCCGCTAAAGTGATGAAGAGTCTCGTATTCAGTGTACAATTTTTCGGTTTGATGCAAAAAAAGATACTTTTGCACACTACACAAAGCATATTCTCGAATTTCCAAGAAGGAATTGATTTTTGAAGATACGAAATATTTTTGGGTTCACAAAATGTCATGATCATTCAACGACAGGGTTAACATCAAATCAAAAGTTTCCACGTGTACAAAGCCGTTTTTTCTATAAATACTGCCAAAATTTGTGAACGTCGGTTTCTCGCTTTGAACATTCTTCTTCTCCTAAGTTCAAATGGCTTCTTCTTCTCGTCGTCCTTCCAATCGCGTAACTTCATGTGAGGTTTACAACAGAAGAGAGGATTCTTTGTGGAAACCTCTTTCCGTGAAAGTAAATGACTGGGTTACTATGCTTCCTAGCTGTAGAGGTGCCCATAAAGTCAAGCGTGCCAAAAGAGACAACACAAGAAACCATTGGAAGGGACGTATTCTCAGTTTCAAATTGAAGAGATCCGGTTGGTTTGCACGAGTACAGCATGTGTACACCGCTAAGGATCTTGTTCTAGAAAATCATCTGCAATTCCCTTCGTACTGTAAGTGAAGTTTGACAATGCTCTTCTATCATTCCAGTTGATTTTGTATAATGAAACATATGTTTTTGTACTGCAGATATCTTTCCTTCCAATATTGTGGAATGGCAACCTGTTGAATGTTTAACAAGAACATTCAGAGTTCTTCATAAGGAATATGCAGAACTCATGTATGCAGAGAAATCTGTTCAATTCTTCAATAGCATAGAGTTATTTGTCCATTATGCAGATTATCAAGTGCCGTCAGGGAGGAGTTCTTATGGAATTCTTGTACACGTACCTAGTCCTTGCATCTCTTCATTAGATTGGGATGCTCCTGATCATTCAACAGTTTCAAGTTTTCTCTGCAAAATTAAATTTGACATCCAGAAGGCAATGTCAGCAGGCCGAATTTCGAGAAGGATAAAGATTCAATGGTTTTTGCCTATTCATGTCTTTGTAGCATGCTTTAAAAACATGTTATTACAGAAAACAAAAACAATGTGGTTGAATAGGAGAGTCTCTATTTCAGAGATTGATGATGTTTTAGGTAGGGAATGGGATAGCAAAGAAGTTCAAAAGCTAGGTGACATTATTTTATGTAAAGTTAGTCCCAATTCTCTTTCAATCTCATATCAGATATGTCGACAATCTCTGGTTCTAGGATATGACTATAGAAGGTGGAAAAAAAAGCTTGGACTTTGGATAGCCTTGGACTCAGAGGAGAGCTGTCCAGAATTTGAGTTAGAAGTATTGATTCATCCAGATTTTCAATCAAGGAAATTAATTGTCACTGCAAATTGGAATCTCAGAAATGTAAGGGAGCTTCTAGAATACCTTGATGAGGTATCATCTCAGTGTAGATTCTCAATTGATGATGCAATAGTTAACATTAGATCAGAGAAATCATTATCTTGCATAAACTGCCTGCCACCAAGGGTGATTAAGTTCCAACCTTTAAGATTGTAACAAGTTAACCCTGACATACTTACATAATGTATCTTCATCTAATAGAAGCTTCTATTGATACTTCCATTGAATTTTCTTGGCAGGATGGTTACAAACAATGTGTGTTAAATTATTAATTTTAAATGTCTTAGATATTTTTTAGGTCCTTAATTTTATATTTCCATTGATTTTTTTTTGCAGGAGTGAATTGATGACTAAGAAATAATTATACAGGAACTTGCATAAGTTAATTCTAGATGAAGAAGAGATCTAGAATTGAATATCTAATTTCAATTTAATAATTATAGTCTATCAAAGGTGCACACTAGTCTCAGCTAAATAATTTGATTCTATCCAACTTTTCTGTCCTCAAGTAATGCAAGAGAAATTATCATGGTACACATAACAAGTAATATAAGAGAGTGTGGAGAACTTGGTGCAAATTCCAATCCAAGGTTTGGTATTTCAATATTAGAAGAGCATGTCTTAAGGCATAAAGCAGAGGAGACGAGATAAGTGAAGACGACCGATGCAAGCGACTAGTGCAATCTGAAATTGTCGGATGGCCCTTATCGCTTGCATCGGTCGTGTTAGCAAACTACCACGAGAGAAATTATCATGGTACAAACGCAAACTACCAAGTAATATAAGAGAGTGTGGAGAACTTGGTGCAAATTCCAATCCAAGGTTTGGTATTTCAATATTAGAAGAGCATGTCTTAAAGCAGAGGAGACGAGATAAGTGAAGACGACCGATGCAAGCGACTAGTGCAATCTGAAATTGTCGGATGGCCCTTATCGCTTACATCGGTCGTGTTAGCAAACTACCGCGAGAGAAATTATCATGGTACAAATGCAAACTACCAAGTAATATAAGAGAGAGTGGAGAACTTGGTGCAAATTCCAATCCAAGGTTTGGTATTTCAATATTAGAAGAGCATGTCTTAAGGCATAAAGCAGAGGAGACGATATAAGTGAAGACGACCGATGCAAGCGACTAGTGCAATCTGAAATTGTCAGATGGCCCTTTTCGCTTACATCGGTCGTGTTAGAAAAATACCGCGAGAGACTTCAAGAAGTGACCTTGCGTAAAGATTTGACTCACGAGTATAAAAACTAGCAACAGCGATGAAATGGATAATACGACCGATGCAAGCGATAGGGGCAATCCAAGATTCTTCGATTCCCCGTATCGCTTGTATCGGTCGTGTCCTCTTAATTCTTTATGTCCTTCTGTAACTACTCGAATTTAAACACTTTCCAACAAGAATGAAGTGAAAAACCCACAATGCATTCATAATTGTGACAATAATAAGCTTAATTGGACCATCCACTGAACTTTTGTCAAACTCTCAAGAGGTTCAATACAACTGTGACCATCTTCCAGATGAAGATTGGCATAACTACATACAATTTGTTAAAAACTAAATCTTCCAACCTTGGTTGGCTTTACAATTGATTTCAATCTAAGACTCAAAAATTGATTTAACCCTTTCTATCCTTTTTAGAGCCTTGCTTTCTCTGTTGCTTCGGTCCCTTTTTGGAGCTTTCAGCTTGACTCTTTATGTTGTTCCCATGCTTTAGTGGTGAGTGAAGAGGAAGCCCTTTCTTTTTATCTTCAGACTGTTTTTTATCAGGTGGAGGGGGTGGAGGTGAGTCTGGATCATATGGGCAGATTGCATGTTTCATAATACTATTTATTGCTCTCTCTCTGATCAAGATGATCCATGCTTCCGGGTAGTCTGATAAATTCAATTCAGGTTTGTGGAACCTTCTTTCCAAGAATCTTACAGCATTTGCAATCACTCTCCAGCCACATGATGTTGAGTCTCTCTGCAATGGCACATGAATTTGGCTGTATCCAAATTGCTTTTGTTCATTCATTTTAGCTATTCCTGGAAAATTCTGATCAATATGCATCTTGAGAAGCTTTGCAGCACTGCATTGTAAAGTGAAAATCAAAACGGGGCATGGCTTTAAAATAGAGAACAACAAAATGTATAGTAACTTACACTTTGCAATTCCCATGCTGTGATGGAAGAGAATTGAGGAAAAGAGCTTGATATGCATTGAAGTCCACAATAATCAAACTCCAATGGCCCCTATCAATGAGTTGCATGTAAATATAGTTTCTTAAATGAAACAAATATGTTTCCAAAATGAAGATGAATACTTACTTTTCAATATATGGGTAAATAACGCATTCCACTTCTTCTGTAAAATACCTTAGAAAGGACTTGGCATCTCCATGTTTATGCAAAAAACACTGTGTCACCAGAGGATCTAAAATAAATACTTTTCTTTGAACCGCTTCCTCACATTGTTGAAGAAGAACCCTACAAATCAAGAAATAAAAATGCAGTTAAGGAACTAGAAAATTATGCAAAACAAAAGCATTTTAAGGCCTCTAGATATACCTGAGTGAAATGTTGACCACACTATCTGATATTTCAAGATGAAGCTCCCTCAACATTTTGTTATCTTCAGGTCTAATGTCAAGAAACAATTCAGTTTGCCATGGCATTGCAACATTAACTATAACCTGCCCATCTCCTTTCTTGAGGAGCTCTTTATTTGCTTTCTGTAACTTTTGAATCTGGGTTAAGATGGCACTTTCCTCTGTAAATAATCCCTGCTTTTTCCTCTCCTCCTCACTATTTGCTGCAGTTCTAGTCTCATGATCATGAGTGACTTGAGCGTTGATCTCTTCAATGACAACTGTTGTTTTAGGTGCTCGAGCTGGAGGTATATTTAAAATATCGAAGAATTTTTTATCGTGGTGATCAATAGGAACCAGAGCTTTATCAAACTTATATCTTATTCTTGAAACAATAACATAATCCTTCGCCATTAGTGTTACCCTATGAGAATGAGCAGCACATAAGTAGGCATCATTCATGACATCAATAGCAAAGTCCTCTGCAGCTTCTTGCAGGCATAGCAGTGCTTGAGTTTGCCACCTCACATTGACAAAGGATGACGTCTTCATCAAAGAACAGAGGTTGGCTGAGATTTGCTTGACAACTCTCATAAATGGAAGTCTTGGGATCAACAATCCCACAGACTTTTGAGCTCTTCTAATTTTCCTCAAAGACTTTACATTGTAGTTGACCCTTTTTTTTGAAGGCTTGTCTGGCATATTGGCTTGAACCTTCTGGGAATTTTGCTCCTGGACATTTTCCCCTTGGGCATTCTTGTCCTGACCCTCAGGGTACAACTTCCTTGCTGTCTTTTTGGTTCTAGCCATACTCTGCAAAAAATCAGTCTTTAGGCAAGGAATTAGGAAAAGTGGAATATTCCACTGTCAAAACTTACTCTCAAAAAGCTATGATCAATGACTCTTTCCACTATCAGAGGCACGACCGATGCAAGCGATAACAGTCATCCGAAAATGCCCGGATGTCCCTGATCGCTTGCATCGGTCGTCTTCAAATTAATCATCAAATATCAATAAATAATATCTTACAATGCAAAATACTCAATTATCACTAAGATAAAGATAACTGGAAAACTATAATCAATGACTCTTTCCACTATCAGAGGCACGACCGATGCAAGCGATAACAGTCATCCGGAAATGCCCGGATGTCCCTGATTGCTTGCATCGGTCGTCTTCAAATTAATCATCAAATATCAATAAATAATATCTTACAATGCAAAATACTCAATTATCACTAAGATAAAGATAATTGGAAAACTATAATCAATGACTCTTTCCACTATCAGAGGCACGACCGATGCAAGCGATAGTAGTCATCCGAAAATGCCCGGATGTCCCTGATCGCTTGCATCGGTCGTCTTCAAATTTATCATCAAATATCAATGAAATATATCTTTCAATTCAAAATACTCAATTATCACTAAGAAAACGATAATTGGAAAACTATAATCAATGACTCTTTCCACTATCAGAGGCACGACCGATGCAAGCGATAGTAGTCATCCGGAAATGCCCGGATGTCCCTGATCGCTTGCATCGGTCGTCTTCAAATTTATCATCAAATATCAATGAAATATATCTTTCAATTCAAAATACTCAATTATCACTAAGAAAACGATAATTGGAAAACTATAATGAATGACTCTTTCCACTATCAGAGGCACGACCGATGCAAGCGATAGCAGTCATCCGGAAATGCTCGTATGTCCCTGATCGCTTGCATCGGTCGTCTTTAAATTTATCATGAAATATCAATAAACTATATCTTACAATGCAAAATACTCAATTACCACTAAGAAAAAGATAATTGGAAAACTATAATCAATGACTCGTTCCACTGTAAGAGACACGACCGATCCAAGCGATAAGAGTTATCCGTAAATGCCCGGACGTCCCTCATCGCTTGCATCGGTCGTCCCTGAACTCATCATATTTCAATAAATAGTAGTTAAAATAAAGGTAACAATGCGTTATACTCAAGCATAGCAAAGGAAACCAAAATTTGCAAGCTATGATCAAGGACACGACCGATCCAAGTGATTAGGGTTATCCAAAAATGTCGGATGTCCCTAATCGCTTGCATCGGTCGTGTCCACATTACCTTACGTAGAGAGAGCTCTCTATAGAAATTATGAAGTAGGCTAAAAACGTGGTGGCAATGGAACCTCGACGCTTGGCAAGTGTTGACAGAAAAAAATGAAGGAAATGAATAGGGAAGCTTAAATAGGTCCCAAAACTGAGTTGATCATTGTGCCACGTGGCATGCTCCGATTCGTCCACGTCAGATACCCGTTGCGAATTCCAACGTCTTTTGCCACGTGGCATGATTTGATTGATCCACGTCATCTATCCATTGCATCGGGGAACGTACACTTTACCACGTGGCACTCTATGATTGGTCCACCTCATTCGACCGTTTCTTCCATCCTCGCCTATAGAAAGCTACTTCCTTCACAAACTCAAACTTTCAACCTTCAGAGAACTTGTCTCACTAGAGGCACGACCGATCCAAGCGATAAGAGTCATCCGTAAATGCCCGGATGTCACTCATCGCTTGCATCGGTCGTCCCTGAATTCATCATCATATTCCAATAAAAAGAAGTTAAAATAAAGGTAACAATGCGTTATACTCAAGCAACACAAAAGAAACCAAAATTTGCAAGGTATGATCAAGGACTCGATGCTATTTCAAAAATATGACCGATCCAAGCGATTAGGGTTATCCAAAAATCTCGGATGTCCCTAATCGCTTGCATCGGTCGTGTCCACATTACCTTACGGAGAGAGCGCTCTCTATAGAAATTGTGAAGTAGCCAAAAAACTTGGTGGCAATGGAACCTCCACGCTTGGCAAGCGCTGACAAAAAAAAAAGAAGCAAATGAATAGGGAAGCTTAAATAGGTCCCAAAACTGAGTTGACCGTTGTGCCACGTGGCATGCCCCGATTGGTCCACGTCAGATACCCGTTGCGAATTCCAACGTATTTTGCCATGTGGCATGATTTGATTGATCCACGTCATCTGTCCGTTGCATCGGGCAACGTACACGTTGCCACGTGGCACTCTGTGATTGGTCCACCTCATTCGACCGTTTCTTCCCTCCTCGCCTATAAATACCTATTTCTTCACAAATTCAAACTTTCAACCTTCAGAGAATTTCTCACCTACATGTGTATTTTTCTTTCGTCGCCGACACGACCGATACAAGCGATTTTCGCCGTTTGACCTACGTTGACTCGCTCTAGTTGCTTGCATCGGTTGTGTTCTCCTAATAGACATACAAGAGAAGTGCAGCTTAGATGGAAGTAATGAATGAGATCCTTAGTGTCTCTCCATCAGAGAAACTTCTTGATTTCATGGTTCAAGAGGGTTTAAGTGTAGATTATTTTCCTGATGCAATGACCATATTCAACCCCGAAATTGATTTTGAAAAACTCTTAGAGAACTCGAAAAGTTTTCTTAAGGATGAGTGGGAGATTTTCTTGGGGTTGGTCAATGGGAGGATCCTTTCTATTTCTCAGAAAACCTATGTCCATCCTCACATCTTTGGGAAGGATCCAATAGATAGGGCTAAAATCACAAGAAAATGCAGAAGGATATCCCCTTTGCCAGGGAAGCTTGAGTTATGCCCAGAGCATGAAAAAGACTGCTGCTTGCTCCCTTTAAACATTGCTTTCTTGATATGGCTTGATCATATCTCAGTTGAAAGGGAGGAAAATGTTCATGATGAAGACGAGCCTTGCTTAGAGGTGGCACTTGAGGCTAGCTCAAAAACTATGGAAGGTGTCATGGAGATTGTTGAGGAGATCAATCTCCAAGCAGAAGAAGAGCAGGTCAAAGATTTTGATGTGGCCACTTTTAAAGCAGAGACTGCAATAAGGGAGCCAACTGAAGAAGTTCAAGTGTCTGAGAAGTCCCTACTTCTCCCAAATCTACCTTTTTACTTTATCTCTGGGAAAGAGTTCATACCTCTATTTTACATTCAGGAACTTTTCAATCTAAGGGAGGACTACTGTCTTGCAGCTATAGCTGAGGCAGAAGAATTTGCAAGGAGATTCATCAATAAGAAAGGAGAAAGAAGAGAGGAATTTTTGCGTCTTGATTTGGATTTGTCTAATGAAGAATTCAAAGATTCATCACAAGCTCTTTCAAAATGCTTTGAGAAAGCTATCTCAGAGAAGCCAAAACTTGCTGATGAAGAGTTTGATGAGCATCAGAAGCAACTTGGAATATACTCGTTTGGACGTGGCTATTCATTCTTGGATGTCGCTGAGGACAAAGGAACAATTTGTATTGACTCAAAAGAGCTCATTGAGGAGGAAGATGAGGTCAAGGTATGTTGTTTGATATATTCTATCAATTAAAGCTTTTGTCCGAGATCTCTATTTTTAAGTGAGAAAATGACCACGACCGATGCAAGCGATACAACCTAACGGATAATCTCCGTCGGGCCTTATCGCTTGCATCGGTCCTGTTCGGACTTGAAGAGGAAGATGAGGTCAAGTATGTAGTAAAATATATTCTCATGATTTAAAGGCAAAGGAGATGAGATGGGCTTGATGCAAAATCTCTATCTTGTGTCAGTTTGTCCAAGTTCTCCATTAGAAGTGTCAGAAGTCGATCACGACCGATGCAAGCGACAAGGCCCATCAGATATTTTCCGTCGGGCCTCATCGCTTGCATCGGTCGTGTTTGGACTTTAGGAAGATGACGTCAAGGTATGCAGTTAACTATATTCTCAAGAACTTTAGGTTAAGGATATGAGATGGGACCAATGCAAAATCTCTTTCTTGTATCAGATTTGTCCAAGTTCTCCATTCGAAGTGTCAGAAATGGATCACGACCGATGCAAGCGATTAGGCCCATCGGATATTTTCCGCTGGGCCTCATCGCTTGCATCGGTCGTGTTTAGACTTGAGGAAGATGACGTCAAGGAATACAGTTAACTATGTTCTCAAGAACTTTAGGTTAAGGATATGAGATGGGACCAATGCAAAATCTCTTTCTTGTATCAGATTTGTCCAAGTTCTCCATTCGAAGTGTCAGAAATGGATCACGACCGATGCAAGCGATTAGGCCCATCGGATATTTTCCGCTGGGCCTCATCGCTTGCATCAGTCGTGTTTGGACTTGAGGAAGATGACGTCAAGGTATACAGTTAACTATGTTCTCAAGAACTTTAGGTTAAGGATATGAGATGGGACCAATGCAAAATCTCTTTCTTGTATCAGATTTGTCCAAGTTCTCCATTCGAAGTGTCAGAAATGGATCACGACCGATGCAAGCGATTAGGCCCATCGGATATTTTCCGCTGGGCCTCATCGCTTGCATCGGTCGTGTTTGGACTTGAGGAAGATGACGTCAAGGTATACAGTTGACTATGTTCTCAAGATCTTTAGGTTAAGGATATGAGATGGGACCAATGCAAAATCTCTTTCTTGTATCAGATTTGTCCAAGTTCTCCATTCGAAGTGTCAGAAATGGATCACGACCGATGCAAGCGATTAGGCCCATCGGATATTTTCCGCTGGGCCTTATCGCTTGTATCGGTCGTGTCTAGGAGTTGCATGCAGCAATGATAATACATGTCTTGCTTGTGGGAATTCCCCTCATTTATCAAACATTAGATGTTTCTAGGCAGTTTGCAAATAGATATTGATGACGACCGATGCAAGCGATAACGACAATCTGATAGTTTTAAGTTACTTCACATGTTTCCTTAAGTGTGCTTGCACTTCATCTAACCATGTTTTTCATTTTTATCACAGTTAACTTTATTGGATGAAGACAATTACCTTGGCAGGGGCAAGGGAACAAGAAAAGCCTTAGAAGAGAAAGGAAAAGCAAAGGTGGATATTCATTCTATTATCCACTATCTTCCAAAGTTGAACCCAGACACTTTTTGTGTTGTTCACAAGCACTATAGTGAGGAGCCAGACTTTGCATTGTTCTGCTTGAGGACTCTATCAAAATACATGGGTTTTACTCCAATACCCTTCAATGCTTTCAGAGTTTTACTGCTTGAAAGAGCAACTGCATTCAGAATTTTTGGATATGCCCCTGGACTCAATGCTTCAAGGGCAGGGTACTTTCTTTGTTATTCAAGCTATGCAATGGCTGCAGGGGTGTCAGATTTAAAAAGCATTGCTGGATACAGGAGAAAAGAGTTCCTGAGATATAGAGGTGATTTGCCAGAGCCAAGCTCTTTCAAAAGGCTCAAGGAATGACTTGATTTTTTCAAATTCTATATCTCAACAAATGTACATATACAGAAATTCCCCAATGTGATATAAGACATTGCAAATTTTTTGGTGTAATTGTTATTGATTCTCTGGTCAAAGTCATCTGATGGTAGTAGACATATTTCTTTTCAAAGCATAATACATCATGAAATGTACATGCATGACATCTTTTATTTCTCAAAGAAATAAAAGACATTGCAAATATTAAAGCTCTGTTTGAAATGTGGTCTTTTTCAGTTTGTGATATTGATACATGATTTGTCTGGTGATAGCCATATCCTTCTGATTATATTTGGCATGAGGTCCTTTGTAATTGTCTTCTAAAGAACCAATCAAAAAGCTCTCTGAAGGCATTGCTCTTTGTTACTCCTCCTCCTTTCCTTGTACACCTAAAGAAGCTTGTCCTTGCTTGATAATGAGATTTTTCCATGCCTTGGGTGTTCCATATGGCAAGTGGTTCTTTTTCTGCAAAGAATGCACCATGCACAAGAAGAATATGCTGGAAAGCAGAAGAATTTCATTAGATCTTTATTTCAATTAAAAATAAACAAATTGAATAAAATATCTTTGGAGCTCACCAAGTAGTATGCTATGTCTTTGGCACCCCATGCCTCTATGATGGTTTCTATAAGCTCTTTGGTCGCCTTTCTGAAATCTGTCACATAACGTTTTGATGTTACCTGCTGCCTCATGATCTTTAAAAGATTATCTAGTTTGACCCACACCTCCATTCTCTTTTTTGTTATTTCTGGTTTGCTTTTAACATTAGTCGTGACCTCACAAAATGTTTTCCATGAATTCCACATGGCATTAAGTTGTTTGCCATCATGGTTGCTGAAGAATCTCCTTGCTTTTGCACCTCCCATTGAGACATCCTGTAAAACATCACCTGTATTTTGTGAAAGCTTTGGATCTTTTCTTAGATGAACATCACCACCATGAAACCCCATTTCTGAAAGAAGACATTCACATTTTTTTATGCATTCATCTGCAAGAGTTGTAGGCTTGATAGAATATGCATAATCCAAGTGAAGACGGACTAACTTGTCAATGATTCTTAACTCTGCATGTAGTGTACATATGTGTACATTTGTCAGTGCTATTGGAAGTATGGGATCCCAAATCATTGAAGAAGATGAGTAGTTACGAAGAATAACATTTTGTCTAGAAGGAGCCTCTTCACCCTCAGCTCTAGTAATCCATCCATTTGTGCCTGGGCTTTGCATGCAGTACAAGCAAGGGTATTTAGAATTTGCTCCCCCACTTATACCAAACATGCATTTGAGTGTCTTTAGGTCTCCACTCAAATGCCACTCAACTTGAAAGTTTCCGTAGTCTTTGACATTCAACAATTCTCCTGCATGATGCCCTTGGATAACATTTGGAATGTTTGTCTGTGAGAATAACCATTTAAGTGTTTTATGGCTCTCAGATGGAACTTGAGCACAGCCAACCCACCATAACTCCATTTCTGATTGTACTTTGAGAGATGGAGTATCCAATTTCCCAAGGCTATAGTCCAAAGCTTTGTTCATCAGTGCAATGCTTATTCTCTCCATCTTTTGATGTTTTTTAAGCTCAGCTTCATCAAGTTTGATTACAAATTTCAATAGACCAGAACATTCATGCTCTTTTATATTATAGAACTGAACCATGTATGTTTGAAGTTTTATAACATCTATCCATATGTTGTTAAATGCATTGTAAGTGAAATGTAACTTTTGTTTTCCTACTTCGTAAGGCATGTTACCGTGAATATGTTTATATTCACCAAATACTGATGTGATCTTCTTATTCAAGCAGAGCCGAAACTTTCCTACATGATGGGGTCTAGGCAATCCAAAACTTCTAACTTTGTTAAATTTTAAAAATTCACACCAAACTTTTGAAATTGCTCTATAACCTTTCCTACTCACTCCGACACTATCACAAATATTTTGAATTTGAGATGGTTCTAGTAAAAGATTCATTTCTGTCATGAGTTTTTGAAAAACAAAGCGTTTCAAGCATGTATTTTCATTTAGTTTCAATAGTCTTAAAACATCATTTTGACTCAAAATTTCATTACAGAAATGTATGCGCTCAAAACTGCTCGACATATTGAAACCTAACACATTTGTCACATGATCTCTAACAATTTTCATTCTTTTTTTTTTCTGGCCAGATTTTTCAGTCAAATCTAAAAAAGGTTTTACTCGTTTTGACCGCATTCTCAAACCTATAGGAGTTTCTTTAATTTTTTTAAAAGACTCTAACTGAGAAGATAAAGTGGATAATTTGTTTTCTAGCTCTCTCATATGTAAATTCTTCTGGTGTAGTGTTGTAAATAGTTTATGTATTGTACATAATTCCTTGAAATATCCCAGAGCCTTGAACAATAGCCTCGTAAACCATCCTCACCATCTCCCACAAATCTAATCAGATCATGAAGATTATGAAAAGGGGGGTACCTTCCAGTTTGTGGATCAATTGGATAAACAGATCCATCTGTCCATATGTCGATATGTTTCTTGCCTTCCTTTCGCAATCCATCCACTTCAAGAGGATGAAGAGCCCTTCGAAATACGTTTCTTGTCGTCGCATACTCCTGACTAACTGCAATGTTGATATGAAACTTTTTACAATGATTTCGATTGTTTGAAAGCTCAGGGAGAGTATTTGGGTTATTGTTCTCCATGGTCTGCTATGAAAAATGACCAGCAAGTGTCTAAAATGACGTGAAAGGGAGAAACAGGATTGCTATGAAAAGTAGAGAAAAAAAGCGCAAAACGTCTTCAGCACACATTATATAGGTCCGTGAAGAAGAGGAAAATTCAACTTTTGAGGCGTAAGATATCACACAAACTTCGAGGCGTAAGATATCACACAAACTTTTCATGATTATATGATACGAGTTTCTCTCTCTTCAAAATTTGCATAAGATACGTTTTAAATGAACTTACACGGAATTCCTTAAAGGATTTGACAACTTTAATCCCGATTAAGCACAACTAATTGAAATCCTTACACGGCCCTTTTTGGGCCGTTTTTCGCCCTAATGCACCTAAGTGTTGCAAATATAAGGCATTGATTCCCCAATCCTATACAATTTGCAATTGTCTCAAGAATGGTCTTCCTAAAATCATCTCATAGGCTTGATTTTTGCTAAAGTCGCATATAGCAAAAGTATGTTCAAACTCTACACCACAAGTGGTGAGAGTTATTCCCTCTAGTAGCCCTAAGGGTCTCTCAATGTGACCATCAGCCATTTGCAACTTCATTCTGGTTGGCTTGAGTGCTGGCTTGCCCCAACATTTCCATAAGGAATTGGTAGCAATTGCAACTCCTACACCTGAGTCCAAAATGGCCTTGGTTGTGTATCCCTCATGCGTGATAGGTAGATAGGTGTTTCCTTCTTCACCTTCACTCATGTCCCCTATCTTGTCTAAAGGTATTTCCGGCATAGTTCTATGAGACCCTACCTAGGAACGAGGTTTTGCTATGTCTGGCACTTGTTTGGCTACATGGTTCCACACTTCAGGCTTAACCTTGAGTAGCTCTTCTAAAGTGAGATTGCACTGCACTTTAGTATTCTTCACCACTTCTGTATTCCTAGGTATGATTGAGTATTCATTTCTTATCATGACTGTGGGTGCTCTCATACAAGTGGACTTTGCTTCCCATGGACATGTGAAATGGGATAGTTCCTGTAAAGAATTAGACTTGAAATCTAATCTCTCTTGAGATTGTGCACTCTCCTGATCTCCATAAATGGAAGGGAGGTCTTGTGGGAATTGATCGTGTGTGTCATCCACAAGTTCAATGGGAGGAGGAACTTCATTCTCTTTTGCCCATTTCTCTTCCTGAATCTCCCACAAGAATTCTGGTGAATACCGATTCATAGAAGAAGAGGTGTCTGGTTCAGTGGAGTTCGGCACATAAGCTTCCTTGGGGGGAATGCTTATTCTATCACTCGCCCTCTCCTTGTCCTGGGAGTTGGCTCTTTGTCCAGACTTTGCAATTATCGTCTCCAATTTGTCTAACAGACCATCAAAATGCAATGGAGTTCTCGTGGAGCTAGAGCAATTGAAAAGACGGCTGTCCTCAAACATGGCTTGAGCCAATTCCACCATCTTGGCACACAACTTGGTTCGTTCAAGCTCTAGGTACGCCTTAGGGTAGCATTTTTCATGATCCGTTACATTTGGCCCTTTGTGGATCCTAGCCTGATATGCTCTAAGCATCATATCTATGTCTTCGGGAGTGGGATCTGCTAAGACTGATCCTACTCGGGGTGGTAGGTGGGTTATGTGCGGTGGATTAGAAGGCTGAGGAAAGGTGGTGGGGATGGTAGTAGGGGTAATGTGTGAGAGTGCGTTTGAGAAGTGATTTCTATGATCTTGGCTTTGGTCTCTCGCAGACTTTCCTCTAGTTCGCTCATCTTTCTTGCCCATTGTCTTTTCATACGTTCACGGCTATCTCTCCAAGCTCTAGTTCTCTTCTTATTCTAGCTCTCAGTCTCGCTAACCTCCGCATTCTTTTCTTGGCCTAAATCCTAGTTTTGCTTAAGTGCTTGAGCTCTCGTGATGACTTGCACTGGGGCCGTGGATGTCACACTTCCTGCGAGTCTACCACTAAGCCAATAACATTGATAGGAGCAATTTTTGGCATATTGGCAGGGTTCTTGGGACACTCCCATAACAAATGTTCTTTTCCAGAGTCTGGACAAAAGCCTTGAATTGTCACAGATTGGGTTTGAGTAGGTGCAGGTAGAGGGCAATCACGAATGAGGTGATCCCCCTGACAACAATAGCAGGGTCCTCTAGGAAATGGAGGTCTTATCTGCCTAGGTTGAGGTCTAGAGTTGGGGTTTGCATACATGACATTCGTGTACTCTAGCTCCCAATTAGATTCACTCGGTTCTTCATAATAGTATGACTCATTATGCTCAGGTGACTGCATGTAGTAAGCCTGAGGACTATCAATATGGGTTGAGTCAAAACTATGGTCACTTGTATCACTTTCTGAAAGCAATGGTGTCAATGGCACTAAAGCTCTATTTGGATTTTCTTCTGCAGATGCATACTTCACTGAAACCACATTGGTAGGGGCAGGGGGTTGTTGCACTAGGACTGGTTGAGGTCTTTGCTGCCCTTGATTGGGTGGTTGGTAAGGTTGTTGGGCCCTACCATACTGCTATTGAGGGTACTGATTCTGGTATCTTCCTTGCTGTGGGTAAGTCTGGGGAAAATTTTGTCTAACAACTTGTTTGTTATAGGGGCAATCTTGGGCAGTGTGGTTGGTGTATCTTCTTTCTATGGTGCAGTATTGGCTGTTAGGATTAACTTGGGGTTGAGCTATGATAGGACACACGTTCGCCATATGGTCTCCTCCACAGGTATAGCATCGTTTTCCTGGGGCAAATCTAGGAATCTGCTTGCTAGAGACACCTAATTTCTGAGCTACCTTCTCGGATAGATCCTCAATTGATGTGGATTGTGAGGAAGTGAGGCTTATAGAACTATCTGAATCTTTATAGATCTTTGAGAGCTCTAATTCCTCCCCTAGATTGTCCTCAATGTCTATGCACATGCGTACACATTCTTCTATGGATCTAGGGTCCTTCAAGTACACATATGATCTCAGTTTGGTACTTAACAATCCATCTAGGAATAAGGCCACTTGTTTGGCAGAAGTGGGTAACTCAGGAGCAGGGCATCTCTCTAGGTATTGCATAAACCTTCTTCCTGCGAGCCTCACTGTCTCTTGCGGCGTTTGCTTAAAGCTATATATCAAGGAAGATGTGTTATGCCTAATACCACTCTTGGAAAACTTAGTGATGAACGCTTCAAGCAATTGATCTATACTTCTGTACTGGTCTTGGTGAAGTGGTTGAAACCAAGTCAATGCAGTGTTCTTGAGTGTTAGGCCAAAAGCATTGTATTGAGTGAACAAGTCCTCAACTTGCTCAGCTCTCAAAACTTGCCTAAACTCTGCTACATGGTCATATGGATCTCCTGTGCCATCAAAGCAATTCTTCATGGATTTAACCAACTGTGTAGGTCTTAAAGTTCTAGCATGTTCTCTAGGCCTTGGGATAAGAAATTCGATTGCATTTCTTGGATTCCTTGGTTCCCGATATCTCTCCCTATCCATTGTATCCGTCTTAGTCCTTGTTCTTTCTCTTCCAAGTGGATTAGCAAAGCTCACCTCGGGTCTATCTCTACTCCTTTCTCTTTGAGTCCCATGAGCTTGAGATGTTCCAGCTCCTGGTTGACCATAGGACACATTGGATCTAGGTTGGGGGAAAACAAATTTACCCTTCCACGTGTATGCGTGTCTTCCATGCTCTGAGACCACAAAGATCCTCTCGGAAGCATCATCTAAGTAGGTCACTTTACCTGGGTTGTCGGGGTCTTTGAATTCATAGATGGTAAGGATTCCTACTTCATTAAGCTTCTCAGGCTTATACCTCCAAAAAGCCTCATCCGTCTCTCGCTTCCAGAGCAACTCTATGCTCCAATTATCCTGGGGAACCAACTCTAGCGTGATTATTCTCGTTAGAACCGACTTACCTCTAGGGGTTTTTGGCTCTTTCCCTAGGTTCCCTTGCTCTATGTCACCTATTCCGGCTTCTGAAATTATGTTGCCAAATTCATCTATTCTTTCTGGTTGGCTTGTAACCACATACATTGTTCCTTCTTTATCAATGTAAGAACCATTTTTGAACTTGACTACCGGGTGCTCTAGTCCAATGGGCTCATTAGGATTTTTAATTAGGACAACCGATCTTCGCAGACCATCCTCATAGATGCAGGCACCTAAGCGGTTGGTCTGGATGTATTCCAATTGAGTTTTGTAGGGGCCTTCAGGTCTTTCTAGGTATGCCACTCCTGAGATATCTACCGGTCTTTCCATGTTGTATAACATCTCAGAGTCACTAGTTTCTGAGCCTAGAGCGTAGGGGTAGTCGCTCAACTCCTGAGCCCAAGATCTGGCTGTATGGTTGACACTAGCCTCGGATGATCTAACACTATGACGGTCTCTCCCTAGGTGCCTACCCGATCTCAGGTTCATATGCCCTTTGTACATTGCTGATTCTTTGATACCAATCACTTGTTCCTTTTAAGTTCCCTTGGATGTGTTTTCTTGTCTTTATTTAAGCGTCGTCAGGAGCACTTAAGTGTGTCGTACTTGATGTTACTTGCCCACTTAGTTTAAGTTCGTTTCCTTTAAGTTGTCCCTTGACTGCACTTTAGCCTATTCTTGGACTTGAGAAATTAAAGGCTCTTCAGACTTGAGTATTCCTATCATATCCCTAGTCAATTTGTACCACTACTCGATTCAAACACTTTTAATGACCCTCGTTCCCCCTTTTGTATTGCTACAAAATTTCCTCTAGAGCTCTCTTGGTGCACCCACCCCTCAAAGGGCCAACTTCAAAATACCCTATCTGAAAATCAACGCATTATTCTTACAAAAAACAGTTGAGGGCGTGTAGTGTATGCCACGAGCTTTCGGACAAGCCCTAGAGCTCAAAAAATGGATTTCATATGAAAAAGTTATGACAATTCAGGGTTTAGGGGTTAAACAGACAAACAGAACCTTTCAGGGTTCTAGGGCATTTTTTCCAAGGCCTCTTAAGTGTATGAGTGAGTGCATATGTAAATATGCCCAAAATTTAGCCTAAATTTCCAAAAAATTAACCATTTATTTTTTTGTCGAAAATGGCTGTCTATCGCGATAGATGGTGTCTGTCGCGATAGACACTAACTGTCACGTGGGGGTGTCTATCACGATAGACGGTGTTTGTCGTGATAGATGGGTCTATCGCGATAGACGGTGTCTGTCGTGATAGATGGGTCTGTTGCGATAGATGGGTCTGTCGCGATAGACGGTGTCTGTCGCGATAGATGGGTCTATCGCGATAGACGGTGTCTGTCGTGATAGATGGGTATGTCGCGATAGACGGTGTCTGTCGCGATAGATGGGTCTGTCGCGATAGATGGGTCTGTCGCGATAGACGGTGTCTATCGCGATAGATGGGTCTGTCGCGATAGATGGGGTCTATCGTGGGTCTCTGTCTGTTGTGATAGACTGAGTCTTCGTGCTTTTTGGTCTATCCCGATAGACGGTGTCTATCGCGATAGACTGAGGCTGTCGTGGGGTGGTGTCTATCGCGACAGACGGTGTCTGTCGCGATAGATGGTGTCTATCGTGATAGACGGTGTCTGTCGCGATAGACTGAAAAAACGCAAATTTTCTAGACCTTTTTAGTGATTTGGAGTGCTCTCATGGTGTAGGTTCGTGCCAAGCATGCATTTAAAAAATATGAAGTTTTTATGTCTATCGCGATAGACAAAGGTCGTCGTTCCGGGACCTGTGCAGAGTGTGTCGTACCTGCGCAAGCTGCTGGAGATGGTGGTACAGCTAGAACCTGCAGCAAAAGCTCAAAGAACACACAAAAACTATAGCATGCAAGCTCTCTCTCGCACTCTCTCACAAGTGAAATGAGGGAAATGGGGTGAGGAGTGGAATATGACCAAAAAACTGAAACTTTTGTGAAGATGGAGATAGAAGTGGGAGGTGGTGAGGAAGATGATGGTGATGATGGTGATGCAAAAACAAGAAAAAATGAAGAAAAATAAGGAAAAGAAAGGATATTAGCTATGATTCCAATGTCTCAACTCTACGTCTTACCATCACACGCTCGTCCTCGAAGCTCTCTCCCCGGCAACGATGCCAAATTTGGTGTCACTCTAGCACAATGGTGAGCACCAACGTGAAAAGATCAACCTCATAATTGTCAATCCGTGGAGACGTGAGGACTAGTATGAAGACTATGAGCAAGTGAAGGCACAAGTGTGTGAGTGAGAAGCACACATACATGCACACACATACACACACACGTGCACACAAGGCAAGAACAAGGAGAGGAACAATGGAGTTCTTTGCATTAATAAAAAAGTCTCTTACATGAGCTTAATTCACAAAAAATCTACCCCCAAAAATGAGCTCTCTAGCTCTTTTTATAGTTTTCTCACTAGCTTTGGCCTTGTCTAGACCTAGTGTTCGGCCTAGCTAAAAATTAGGTTCTCGAGCCTATTTGAGGGCTCAAACGGAGTCTAAAAATTATGAAAATTGGTATGGAGCTAATTCTAATACTCCTCAAGCTTGAGGACTCCTCGACTTGAAAAAAATGGAGTCTATTCTACCAAAAACGGGATTTACAATGTGTGTGTAGTGATGAAAATCACTTGAGTTGGAAAATTTTTATGAAAAAAATGATTAGGCCTTGTTGCCATATTGTGCATGACTGCTCCATTGTGCCTGTATGCTCTTCATAAGCCTTGTATGCCAACAGACGTCCTGTTACACCTCTGACTACAGGTACTGCAAATACAGGTGCTCGAGCTGATGAAGATGGTATCGAAGATGATATTCCACAGATTCCTATTCGTGCTGCTATTTCTGCTGCACCTACTGTAGAGCAGATTCATTGGGATGGCAGAGATGCCCTGGCACATGCATTGATAGCTTTGTCTGTCAAACATGCCATTATTCCTCATATTCCCTCTTGCAGGACAGCTAAGGATGCTTGGGATACACTTACAACATTGTACCAAGCTAGGAATGAGGCTCATGTTGCTTACCTCCGAAAACAGTTGGAGAGTGAGCACATGAATGAAGGTGATTCTATGGATTGTTTCCTAACAAAGATCAAAGACTTAAAGGAACAGTTGATTTCTGCTGATGAGGTTATACCAGATAGCTCACTTGTGGAGACTGTTCTGAATGGTCTTCCTTATTCATATCAGAGTTTTGCTTCTACTCTTCGGTTGATGATGAAAGGCAATCCAAATGCCTTATCATTTGAGGAGTTAGTCTCTGTTCTGTTGTAGGAAGATCAATCCAGGAAAAACAGGTCCATTATGCGAGTTGCAGATCAAGCTTTCTTGGCTAGTCAAAAGGGCAAAGGAAAATGGAGCTCTTCAACTAGTAAGCAGAAATCTGCTAATTTTGCATATTCGAAGAAGGAAGATAAAGATGAGAAGAAATCACAAAAGTAGAAATTGTTTTGTAAGTACTGTAAAGGGAATGATCATATCATAAAGAACTATCCAAAACTGGCAGCTAAAGAGGCAAAGAAGAAAGAGGCTGGAATGTTTGTTGCAGAGGCCTCTACACCAAAAACAGAGTCTGCAAATCTTGTGCAGGAAGAAGAATGGGCGTTTACTACTGTCTGCAGTTTTGACCCATCTTCTCATGAGCAGTGCATGTCTGCAGTAGACTCAGATGTTTGGTATTTTGACAGTGGGACAACCAAACATATTACCTCGCAGCTTAGTTTCTTCTCTTCACTCGAGCCTACCCCTACAGGGAATACTGTTACATGTGCCAAAAACTTCTCTTATCCTATTATGGGAGTTGGTAAGATCATTCTGACTACTGCTGATGGTAGTTCTTTCACTTTGTCAGATGCTTTATTTGTGCCAGGGATAAAAAAGAACCTCTTATCGGTTTCTGCATTAGCCAAGATTGGCTTGGTTGTGAAATTTGTTGATGACAGGTGTACAGTTCATGATCTGTCAAATGGCAATGTGATTATTGCTTCTGACATTTTATGTCTTGGGCTATATAAGCTCATAGACAATGAAAGATATGAAAATGATTTGGCATGTGCAGTAAATGATTCTCAGGCTATGTCAGATGCAAAGCTTTGGCATGCACACTTTGGTCATCTGCATTTTGCTAGTTTGCTACACCTATAGAAATCTGAAATGGTGTCCTCTTTGCCCAAACTTGAGGCACCCGGAAAACATGTATGTGAAGGCTGTATTTTGGGCAAAATGCAGCGTTCCTCCCTTCCAAAAGATGGCTCAATTCGGACTACGCAGAAATTGCAGCTTGTACATAGTGATGTCTGTGGTCCTATGCGGAAACCCTCCTTTGGAAATTACCTTTACTTCGTGACTTTCATTGATGATTTTTCCAGGCATGTATGGGTATATCCATTGAAGTCAAAGTCCGAAGTGTTCATGTGCTTCAAACAGTTTTTGGTTTTGGCTGAAAATCTGTCAGCATGTAAAATGGGCACCCTCCGTTCTGATCAAGGGGGGAATATATGTCTTCTAATTTAATGCATTTCTGGCTGAACGTGGGATAAAACACCAGTGTACAGTGTCGTATACACCTCAATAGAATGGAGTTGCTGAACGAAACAACAGGTCACTCATGGAGATGGCGAGGTGCATGGTCAAGAGTTAGGCTTTACCACAGTTTCTGGCTTGATACTATTATGTGTGCAGCATATGTACTGAACAGGTGTCCCACTAAAGCACTGCAGTCTATCACTCCATATGAGGCTTGGCATGACCGCAAGCCATCTATTGCTCATCTGCGTGTTTTTGGTTGTTTGGCATATGCACTAGTGCCTGAACAACATCGCACAAAATTGGATGATAAGGCAGTAAAATGTATTTTTGTTGAGTACAGTTTTGAAAGTAAAGGCTATCGTCTGTATCATCCACATACTAAACGCATTCTGGTTAGCCGTGATGTTGTTTTCGTGGAAGATGCTATTCAGCCATTGCTTTCATGTACCAAGGAGACATCTGTTAGCTCCAAAGACATGTATGATACTTTGATGCCTCTTTTTACAGGTGGACAGTTCAGCCTTTGCAGGTTTCATATGATGATGCAGATCATTCCATTTCTGATGTAGATTTACATGATGTACTTGTTGATGAGAGAGCTGATATTGAGCAGGCAAAAACTATGCCAAAATGGCTGGTGCAGACTTTGCGTGACAGCAAATTTGATGCACCTTTGTCATATCGTACTTGTTCAGGCTCTCATAGTGCCTCCTTTGCATCAGATTGCTATGCTATGGCTGCGTCTAGTCTCTCTTATGAGAATGAGCTTGTTTCTCATGAAGCATAGAATTCAAAAAATTGGATGGTTGATATGCAATCTGAATATGATGCTATAATGAAGCATGGTACATGGTCTTTATGTGACTTGCCTCCTAGCAAGAAGGCCATTGGCACTAAGTGGGTATACAAGCTAAAGCGTAAACCTGATGGTACAGTTGACAGGTATAAGGCTAGGCTTGTTGCAAAGGGTTATGTGCAGGAAAGAGGCATTGATTTTGATGAGACCTTTGCACCTACATGTTGTATGACTACTATTCGGAGCATTTGTGCACTTGCAGCCCATCATGGTTGGAATGTACATCAGTTGGACATTAAAACAACATTTCTGAATGGTGACTTGCATGAAGAAGTGTATGTTTTTTAGCCCCGTGGCTTTGTGCAGAAAGGGCATGAAAACCAGGTGTGCAGGTTAAAGAAGGCATTATATGGTTTAAAGCAAGCACCACGTGCTTGGTATGAGAAGATACATGCCTATCTGATTGCACATGGTTTTGAGAACAGTCCAACTGAAAGCACCTTATATGTTAAGCGTGCTAATGATGTGCTTCTGATCATTGTTGTCTATGTTGATGACATGCTGCTCACTGGTCCTATTGAGAAGCATATTGTTGATTTCAAGGCTGCTTTGCATGCCTCATTTGAGATGTCTAATTTGGGGCATTTGCATCACTATTTGGGCATTCAGTTTATGCAAGTTGATGGTGGAATGGCTTTGTGTCAAACGAAATATATTGACACATTATTGCAGCGTTTTGGCCTTGAAGACTATAAGCCTATTGCCACTCCTATGGAGACAGGTTTACGATTGAGTCTTCATGATGCTGGAGATGCATTTGATGCTGTTCTCTATCAGCAGGCTGTTGGATGCTTGATTTACTTATGCATTACTCGGCCACATATTCAATTTGTTGTCTCAGAGATGAGCATGTTTATGCATTTCCTAGGAGTCATGCATTGGAATGCGGTTAAGCGCATCTTTCGCTACTCGAGTGGTACTTGACTACTTGGGTTGTTTTATTCCAAGGGGGGATCACTACCGCCAGATTTGCATGCTTTTTCTGACTCAGATTGGGCTCGTTGCTATGACACTCGTGTGTCCACCAGTGGTTTTTGCTTCATGCTTGGTAGCTCATGTATATCTTGGTTGAACAAGAAGCAGCCTACTATGGCCACTTCCAGTTGTGAGGCTGAGTATAGGGAAGCTACTGTTGAGTGTGTGTGGCTTAGACGCCTAGTTGATTTGGGTGTTGGTCAGACTTCTGCCAGCACCATCTTCACTGATAGTCAGAGCGCATTGGCAGTTGCGAGGAACCCTATGTTCCATGCTCGCACTAAGCACATGGAGGTGCATTATCACTATGTCAGGGAGAGGTTCTCTGTTGGGAGATCAGCTTGGCATATGTGCCCACGCAAGAGAACATTGCAAACCTTTTTACGAAGGCTCTGCCTAGGGAGTAAGTTTGAAGCTTTTCGCAAATCTTTGGGCTTACTTCCTTTTGTGGAGTGATTTCCACATAGCTTGGTACTTCCTTATACATGAGTGCCAGCTCCTTGTTCACCGCATCACTCCAAGGGGGGATTTGTTGATATATTTTGGTAGTGATGTGTGTGAACACACTAGGACCGCCGGGGCACTTTTTTCCCTCTTTAGGAGGTTTTTTTCCCCCCGCTTGTATATATGCCTATTGCCCTAATGGGCTACTTATCTTTGTACATTCTCTAGTAACACATTCAATCTTGTGTGTTGTGCTCCAAGCTTCTTCTTCTTCCTTGTGCTGTTCGCGTGCTTCCGCAAACGTCTAACTCCAACATGTAATGCATCCCCTTTGAGGATCTCTACAGAAGAAACTAAAGTCATATGTCTTGCACAAAATCCTCTTTTTCTATTTTCTCTTAGTAATCCTCTTCACATTGCTTATCCCTTTTTGTGGTAAGGATAAGCATAATAAAGGGGATTGCGTGCATGAATCTAAGCTATGGTGGCTTCATGTTGTACGAGATATGCACACACGACACTGCTTCGAGGGAGGAGTTGTAGAGAGAGACAAATCTAGATAAGGCCAAATGGTGAGTCGGAGAGAATGCACATACATTTTGCTTCATTTTAGTGTTTGCATGTTTTTATGCCACATCATCAAATCTCTCCCCCAAGCTCAGAATGAGCTTGAATACAAAATGAAATGAATACATATGTCCATACAAGATGAAATCAACATGAATGAAATCTAGATACAAACTAAAGTTTTCTAACTTCTAAAGCTTCTTTAAAGTAGATGAACTTGTCTTTGGGAAGAGCTTTGGTGAAGATATCTGCCACTTGATCTCCATTACTGATGTGAATCAACTCTACTTCTCCTTCAATGACCTTCTCACGAACAAAGTGATATTGAACTTTGATGTGCTTCGATCTCGCATGATAAACTTGATTCTTGGATAACATAATGCTGCTCACATTGTCACAATAGATGACCAGCTTTTTGTCAATGTAGAATCCCATGTCTTCAAGTAGGTACTTATTCGATGTTGCTTCACACATGGCTTGTGTAATGCCTCTATATTCAGCTTCGGTACTTGACAAAGCAACAGCCGGTTGCTTCTTGCTACTCCATGAAATGGTTGCACTTCCAAGAGATAATGAAAATCCACTAGTTGACCTTCGATCCATGACATTTTTTTCCCAATCTGCATCTGTGTATGCATATATACATGGCTGAGATTCCCTCTCATAAAACAACCCAAAATTACATGTTTCTTTCACATATTGCAATATGTGTCTCATTGCATCCAAGTGCACTCTACATGGTTTATGCATAAACTGACTCACCAAACCAACTGCAAAACTCAAATCAGGTCATGTCTTTGTTACATAAATCAAACTTCCAACCATCTTTCTATACACATTGGCATCATGAAAGTACTTCCCATCATCCATAAGCTTAGCATTAGCATCAAGTGGCATATCAATAGGTTTGCAAGCACTCGTACCAAATCTCTCAAGAGTTTCTAGCATATAATTGCATTGTATCATCCAAATTCCCTCTTGCATTGAAATTACTTCAGTTCCCAAAAAGTATTTCAGCTCTCCCAAATCTGACATCAAAAATTGAGATTTCAGCTGCTTTTTAAATCATCAATCCTCTTCTCATCATTGCCAGTAATGATCAAATCATCGACATAAATCACTAATAAAATCATTTCCCTTCCTTTAATCCATACAAAAAGTGCATAATTAACCTTCGATTGCATAAATTTTAGATCCAATAATTTCTTACTGAATCGTTCACACCATGCTCTTGGTGCTTGTTTCAATCCATAAATTGCTTTCTTTAATTTGCATACATAGTGAGGATACTTTGGATACACATAATCTTTTGGTTGCTACATATAGATTTCCTCATGCAATTTTCCATTCAAAAATGCATTCTTAACATCCATTTGATACAATATCCAATTGTTCATAGTAGCCCTTGCAATCACATTTCTCACTGTTGTCATTTCCACCACTAGACCAAATGTTTCATCATAATCCAATCCATATACTTGTGCATATCAATTTGCAATTAGACGTTGTTGGGAAGAAGGAGGTCCAACGAACGAGAAGAAAGTCGGCACGAGGGTTGGATCAGGCCCCCTCTGATGTGCGCCGTTCCCACTGTCCTGTGAGCGGCGTCTGCATGCTTGGCACCTAGCCTAAACTCTCTGGAGTGTGTGCGATCCTCGTAGGGCCCCTACCCTCTCGAAAGAGACGTGCGTATGCATGAGACCGTAGGCGTCGAGTGCGAGAAAATCCAAGTACAGCAGTAAAACATGGAGCTCAATGATACAATGCTGAAGTCGTCTAGTAAAATCTGAATGATACAAAGACGCCCGCGATAGTGCCGGTCGGTGATACAATAAAACCGCTACAATGTAGAACAAGTGAATACAAATATATGCCACCGCTACAGTGCGGATCGGTTGAATATAATATGCCTCTCGCTACATTGCGAAAAGGCACCCAGCATCTTCGGCTTCGGTCTTCGCGGTCCAAGCTTTACTTCCAAACTTCGGTCTTCTCTTTTCTTAAAGTATCTTCAGCAATAGCCTCTCTTCCCTTTACTTCAGAATTCGTGCAAAATCAAACCTAGAGAATAGATGCACCAAGAAGATCTACGAGGTGGGGTTCTTTACTTTGCTCTTTAAATCTTCAACTTCTCTTCATATAATATCTCGAAAGGTACTGCAAATCATGAGAAACCACCTAGACCTGGAGAATAGATGCACCAAGAAGATCCACGAGGTGGGGTTCTTTACTTTGCTCTTCAAAATCTTCAACTTCTCTTCATATAATATCTCAAAAGGTACTGCAAATCATGAGAAACCACCTGGACCTGGAGAATAGATGCACCAAGAAGATCCACGAGATCTATTAGAAATCAATAATACATTGAAACTTGTGATAAAAACACACTTGCTATGAAAACTATGCTTTTTTTTATTTATTTGTTTTACCTTGATTTGATTTTCTTTTTCTTTATGTTGTTTTCTTTTAATAATAACTCATTTAATCTCTCCCTTTAACCTTTTCGTTTAAAACAATGGTAACAAAGACGTCAACTTATGATCATAATGTCTTTCCAAAAAAAGACAATCCATATAATAGGGGTTTATGGTTGTGCTTATCAAGGAAGCATTTTTTGGAATATCTTTTCCAATATCTGCTCTTTTATGCATCGACTGTAGTTTGCTCCTCCTCATCAAGGACTCGGATGACCACATCATCAATCTCTTCATAAAACTTTTGTTTTCACACAAAATTTGAACCACCACCTCCTACTGTTTTGTTTTTGTGTCTTGTAAGCAAGGATTGCATAGGGACCATTTTCTTCTTATACGCTTTCTACTCTTCAACGCATGCTTTCAATCATGGAACTGGGAGGATATTCATATTCATTCAAAGTAGATGTGCACTTTCAGTATTGACACAACCACATGTACGTCTTTCAAGATCCCGTGCAATGTGTGCGGTAATCTTATAATGATAGACCAATTGCCTGTATAGGTTAGCGTACACATTTTGGTCAACAATCTGATGCGCAATTCATCATCGGATTTACCTACACTATATCCAAACTTGTAAGTTACAAATTTAGTGGCACCGCCATGTGTAATCCTCTCTCTCTCTCTATCTCTCTCTCTCTCTCTCTCTCTCTGGTTTTTACCCCCCAGCTTCTCTCGATCGCCTCTATCAGTCTTGCCTATCTCTCTCTCTTTCTCTCTGTCATTTCTACCAAGACCCACTGCCATCAAAGATCTGCAGCAACCCAATTCTCTCTGTATGTGCAAGGTCTTCAGCGACGCTCTCTGTGCACACCACCATCATCGACTTCCTCTCTCCACGGCCCTCTCAACACTGTGCAAAGCAACAGGTGAAGGCATCACAACATCTCACATGTGCTCCCATCCTCTCTCTCTCTCTCTCTCTGGTTTTTATCCCCTAGCTTCTCTTGACCGCCTCTATTAGTCTTCCCTATCTCTCTCTCTTTCTCTCTATTTCTCTCTCTCTCTAGAGCATAGCCATTGCCTTCACCATCTACTACATGGACCTCCATGTCCAGTAGCAGCACCCAATCCTAATTCCTGATCCATTCCACCTCTCTCTCTCTCCTCAATTCTATCTCCGTGCCAACAAGTAAACATCTCTCTCTCTCTCTACTAGTTCTTTCTCACTTCATCATCTCCGTGAGTGCTCATCCCTCTCTAAATCTGCCAATTTCTCTTTCTATCGTCCGTCGTTTTGTATGTACTTCTTCGATGATGTTAGTACTTTACTGATTATTAGCGACACATTGACTCCATATAATGACCTGCTCCCCGCTTGCACAATCTCTATCTTCACCATCTTCTTCTGCCTGCGGCCGTCACCAACAACACCGATTTCTCTTTCTCATCCAATTTTGAGAGCACACACAAGTCTGCAGCAGATGGAAGACGGGGAGCTTAATCTCTCTCTTTACTCCTCTGAGCTTTGTTTCTATGTGGAAAATTCTGTCTGCCAGCATCAGACATAGAGTCTCTCTCACACTCTCCGAGATGCAGTGTCCATCTCTCTCTCAATTTCATGGAATTTCTCCTCCAGCACTCTGCAACCGATGTTTCTACAACTATTGATGTCGTTGATATCTGTGGGCTTAGCCGACTCTATGAGCAATTTTTAGCATACCAACGCTTCAATTCAGTTTATGCAAATATTGAGTTCCTCTCTCTCTCTCTCTAGTCAGAACTCGAAGTCGAAGCGCACCACCACAATCACATCTCTCTCGACGCAACTCTACATGATGTCTTCCTCCAAGCCGAGGCGCCACCAGAGTCCTATTCTCTCTCTGCATCCGTTGCGTTGTGGGTGGGAGGGGGAAGAGAGATAATCTCTTTTTCTCTCCACCTCTAAATCATTCTCTCTCTCCTCCGATAGCGTCGACCACCCTCTAACACACAACCAGTGCCAAAAATCATGACGATAATCTCTCTGTCGTTTCCTTCTCTCCGTCAAAGCAGAGTAGTGCCGCCATATTCCTCTCTCTTCCCCGCCTCACGTAGTTCTCTCTCTCCACTTTATTCCATCTGTCTACGCTGCCAGGGGACTCTCTCTCTCTCTCCTGAATCATCTGCTGTGAAACTCTTGCAATCTAATGATCTTCTCCGATCCAAAACAGCAGTGCCACAATTGATCTGTATACTTATCTCGTTCTTTCTTCCTTTCTCTCTCCAAACATACAACGTCAGCAAGCGCTCTCTATAGCGCAACTATACACGTCAGGGATTCTCTCCTCATCTCTCTCCAGTCCCCCAGTCAACGGCTCTCTCTAGCCCGTCAAGGAGGAGCTCAATTCCCTACGACATACTCCATGACTATGGCAAATCAACAACATCTATGAACTTTTGAAAATATTTCTGGCTATTCTCTCTCTGTGTCCTCCTTACTTCATGCAGCTAATGAACATGAGCAAGAAATAATGAATAAGAGTAGGGTAAGAAACCGTACCTGGAGAATAGATGTACCAAGAAGATCCACGAGGTGAAATAAATGAGGCTTGGCCTCGTATTTATAGGATTCCCCACCCTTCTCCCCTTGGGACTATTCTCTAGAAGTTTCCCACCTCCCTTCTCACTTTCTAATTTTAGACCATCATGCATGTTCATTTGCTATTTTTGGAAAATCACACATCTTATTTCTATTTTTTATCTTTTTTTTTAATTTTAGCTTTGGGTTCACACTGTATATACAAAATAATTAATCTAAGGGTTTGACCTAGGATAAACGCCAATTCCAAGGGTCCAACCTAGGGTTTTTGATCAAAAAAATGAGGGTTTTAATCACAATTAACTCAAAGCACATTAATCCAAGGGTTTCTTTACAGTTTGGACCTAAACTCCAAGGGTTTCCAAGGGTTCAAGTCCAGTTTTCCTAGGGTTAACCCGCATGTTTTCAAGGGTTTCTAAGGGTCAAACCTATGGGTTTATGGATTCAAAAGCTCGCGTCATGGGTATTTACAAATATACAAGCCTAATTAGTAAGAATCACATGGTTCTGCATCTCCCAGTCAATCGAATCGGCCAAACATGTACATTTTTTGCCACTTCCTTAGTGAAAACACCACACCAAACTCATAAAATCAATCAACTTTGAAAAAAACAGGCACACTTCCCTGCGGGATTTCATCGCAACATTCGCCCCTGCTAAACCTGGACATCATCCCGATGGGCCAACTTGCAAGATCCAATAGAAGCGTATCAAGGTTCTTTTGAAAAATCTTTTTGTCTTTTATATTTTTCTTTTCACAAATCAAAGCGTGATCTCATGCACTCCATGCATCTTTATAAAGATTAGTATGAATGTTAGAAAATTAGGTAGATTCAACCTTCACAAACATCAGATTATGTTTTTGTGCGTGCAATCTGACAAGTAATCACATGAATAAACCGTTGGCTTTCTAGATCTTCTGTTCGTTCAACTGGTTCATATCCAACTGCTCATTCTAAGTACTAGCATATACTTATGTTTGTACTAGCTCTGTTTGTAGAATATACCGCGATTCCTACTATTTATCTCATACTCTCCAACTCTCCATTAGATCTCTTTCCTTTTTCTTTTTCTTTTTCTCTTCATCTCAGCTCAACATTTATTCTTTTTATTTATTCTTTTTACTTTTAATTCACAAATCGGCCTATGTCGAAATTGGGTGCGACTCATGGACTTGTCCGCCCAGCCAAGTTTACCCGACCTGTCTGCCGACCCGACATAGCGCACGACATACACAATGTCAACCCTACATGAAATCGACGTCAGCTCGTGGCTCTAACCACCCGGCCAGAGTGACTCCACCCGCCTACCGACCCATGCAGGCGCATGACAACATATAGATCAGGCCTAAGATGAAACTAGCTATCGCTCATGGCCTTGATCGCCTGACCAAGGTGGTTCCACCCGCCTACTAGCCCATCACAGCGCACTAACAACATACACACACATATAAGCTAGCTTGAGTATGAAGGTTTTTCATAAATCATGATCCATGTGGAGGTAAGATCTTGTAGGAAGCAAATAGTACGATCCAAAGATTCCTACTCATTAAGCATTCAAATCAATCAGTATATGCATGCACTCGGTCTAAGCATGCCATCACATCCCCAAGCTTTCACTCTCAAAATCTCTAGTCTGCTAGCTGATTTCATTCATATAATTCTTAGTCATTCATGCTTCATGCAAACCCATAATAGATATTTGCTATCTTCATTCCACATGATTTTCATAAATTCATACATATCTTTATCACACACAACAATGCAATGCATATGCTCTATCAGAAAGAAAACAAAATCCAAATCAGAAACATTTCACGTGGTCATTTTGCTTCATCTTCATCATTGATTGATCTAGCTTTTCTTCAACTTCATGGTCTATCATTCTTCATCAGCATCAGCCTCAGTGTCATCAGCATCCTCCAGAAGTTCCTGCTCAATCTCATAATCCACTTCATTTCTTTTCCTGAATAATTTTATCCTCTTTCCTGCAATCAAAGATCTCAAAGGAGTACTGTCTAACTCGCGAAGTGCATACATTCCATTTTCAAACACAGACATAACCACATACGGCCTGAACCATCATTTGGTCAATTTCTTCCTAGCATCGTATTGAGTATCGAATGTACTATCGTACACCAACACCCAATCATATATCTCAATCATATGTGGTCTAAGTAGATGGGTTTTGTCAAAATAGATATTATTCTTTAACCTTGACTCCTTTAACTTTTGGACTGCTTCTTTCAATTTTTTATTTCCTTGTTCTAAGTGCTTTATTCTCAATGATAAAAGTTCCTCTCTTGTCATGCCATCATTCCACGGGAGCGTCAACCATGTCACTATCTGAGTCTGGATTGGGAAGACTCCCTTCTGACAATACATCAATTCAGCAGGCATAAAACCTGTGGACCGAGTGTAAGTCATCCTATCAACCCATAATGCGAATGGAAGAAATCTAGGCCACTGCTTGATGTCATCGCTACAAGCTTTAGAGATTACCTTCACAATGGAAGGGTGACCTCTCTCGATCTTCCCATTTGCCTCTGGGTTATAGGCAGTGGTGAGAGACAATCAAATTCCATGGCGATCAAAGAACTCTTTTGCCTCTCTCGCATCCAACTCTCCCTTGTCCGCAACTACTTTCTCAACGTAACCGAATCTCGAGATGACTCTTCTAAAAGGAATTTGCATACATTATAAGTAGTCTTCGTATGAAGAGCTTGACCTTCCACATGGTTGGTCAAGTCCTCTCTGGCAAGTACAATGTATCTCATCTTATCTATCCCATTGGGCATGGTTACAAGGTTGACCACCCACTTGTAATGGATACAAGGAGCGTAAGTTGGATGTAACGGGTCTCTATGCCTAATTGATGAATGCACTGGCATGTAACACAAGTGTCCACAAAACCTCTCACACTCACATAAATCCCTGGCCACCAATAGGCCTCCCTAATCTTCTCATATGTAGCATAGAATCCTTTGTGACCTGCCCATAAGGTCTCGTGCATTTCTCTCATCACTTTGCTCTGAAGACTTCTCAAACTCAGTACCGTCTGTAGACTCTTTACCTTGCCCTTAGCGTGTCGCCAAATAAGCCCATCCTTCAAGAAAAAGTTGTAGGACTTTTTCCTAATGGATCTAGACTTATTTGTGGACCAGCTTGGGGAAGGTTTCAGAGTACTCAGATATCCTCCTACATCTCTCCACTCGCCATCATACTCACTCTCACGGAACTGCTCATAAACATATACCAATGGATCATACCTCTTCATGTGTGTATCTCTCTCTATCGCATCATCATCATCAGACTCATCATCAAATTTTGCTCTCCAAAGCATATCAGCCACTGTGTTCGACTTCCCAGCTATGTGTACAAATGCAGGATTTATAAAATTTATATAAGAGATCCATCTAAGCATAGCAATGTCCGGAGATGAACAATTTGCAATCATGCCAATCAATGGAAGATAGTTAGCCTCAACTACCACATTCCCCCCAATAAAATACTCTTTATCGGTCTTTAAAGCAATCACTAGTCCCCATAGCTCTCTCTTTATCTGTGGATATTTTCTTTGAGTATCATGAAGGATCTTAACACCAAAGCGCACTGCATATCTCTGCCCCTCATCATCATCTTGCCCTACGGCCCAACCTATGCCAATAGGACTGGTATCAATGGTCAAAATGATAGGTCTCTGACCTGAATAGTCAACACGTTTCAGAATCGGGGCTTCAATTAGCAGTTGCTTCAATCTATGCATAGTTGTCGACTCTTTCTCTGTCCATACAAACTTCTTTCTCTTTCTTAGAAGGTCATGTAAGGGGTTCACAACATGAGCAAAGTGAGGAATCCATATCACATAGAATACATAGGCTCCAAGAAACCTTCTCACCTCACTGACATTACGACACACCTCAGAGATCCTGCTAATGGCCTCAACTTTTTGCGGGTATGGCCTGCGGCCATAATGACCACACAGATGTCCTACAATGAGGACCTCATCAACGCCAAAAACTAATTTCTCTAAAGAAAGTGTTAGCCCCACATCTTCAAATCTCACAAATATCTTCTCACAGACAGCAATATGGTCACTCACAAACTTTCTACACCCAGAAGCATCTAAACTCACATCTTTCACTCTTTCCTCACATCCCTTTATAGGAACATCATCAATAAATGGCATAGTCACAGATGGTATAAAGTCTCGTAAAACCAAGTTAATGGCATTCATCATGTGAGCCACATAATTCGTCGCTCCCTGTGGCAAAGTACACATGCGTACAAGGCCGAATGGAGTCCTCATGGTCGTGATATCCCTACTCTCCATAGCCAACTGAAACTGGTCATAACCTGAATACAGATCATCCATAGAGTAGATGGAATGTCTAGCAAACGCTTCAGTAAACTCATCCACTATGGGTCCTATCCCTACATTTCTAATTGTGAATTTATTCACAGGCTGTAGATCCTGAATGAAACGAAGCTTCCCATTTTTCTTAGGAACTCTAAACCACCTATTCGAATATGGAGCCGAGGAGGGTTCCAATATCCGCATGAAAATCTTTTCCTTTAGCAACCTTATCAACTCAGGAAAGTGAGCTTTTGGGACTGGTATAGGCCGGATATTCCATGGTATATGTGGCAATTTAAATATGATCATGGGAGGTACTTGTTTGGGGTCTGCACAACCTATCTCATGTGGAAAAAGTGCAAATGCTTTTTCATGTTTCTTGATGACTTCAATGAACTTTTGTTTCTCTTCATCTCTCAAGAATGGTTTTTCTCCAAACTTGATCTCTTTAACAGTCTCATCAGTAAAATGATGCCCTATGAGCTCTCGACATCTTAGCATAGGGTCCTCTGACACTCCTAGATACTTCTCATGACTATCTTCTGGCAATGGTTGAGCTATAGGTTTCACTTTCTTCTCCACTGTTTTATACTTTGTATTTACATTTACTTCATGCTCTTTCATAAACTCATCAATCATCTCATACTCTTGGATAGAACTGAGCATAATGATTTCTGACTTCTCACTTCTCTCAAATGCTTGCTCAAGCTCTTCCAAAGTAGTCGAACTCCTCTCCAACTGGATCACATCCTCAATCCTCTCATTAGGTAATATGATTCCTAAATCTTTATAGTATCTCTCATGAACTTTTCTAAACTTATTTGAAACATTCTCTTTCTGTACACACAACAACTTAAATGCAGATGAATAAATGGAAAAACTCTCAAAACTATGTACAGAGTTATGCGAGATGTCAAAACAATTCCCACTGTTGTCTCGCTCAACAGTGGATCCTAACAGAAATTTTGCTCAGCAGAAGCTCCATACTCTCCAACAGGCATACACTCATCATGATCATGAGAGTTCATAGGTTTCTTCCTTATATTCTTTCTATTCCTGGAGTGATTTGGACCTACTATCATCACTTGCAGAGAATGAAGGCCAGATCTAGAACGGATTTGTGCATATGCAGATCCATCATCCATTGCCTTAGTCTCCATTCGCACCTCAGCCATAAAGGGCTGCCCAAGGATGGCCTCATATGAACAATGATCCTGGAAAAAGAAGTGGAATTCCTTAGAAATCCCTCATATGGTCAGAGGCACAAATGCACATGCCCCAAGTAGTGCTCCTGAGCCATTATCTGCTATCCTCATCCTCCATCCATGGTCTTTATCTATCGGCCATCTAAACTTATCATAAAGCTTCTTGGAGATCACATTTATTTCTGAACCTGAGTCAATCAAGGCTAGAGCAAAACATGATTCTTCATTGCTCCCTAACTTCACCTTCATCTCAGGTGTTCCTCTTGCCCAAAAAGTCTTGCTAAACTCACTTTTCCTCTTTCTCATCTCGTCATCAAGTATGATAGGACCTTGAGAATTCTTATGGCACCAGCCAACTGCATCATCATCGTCATCAGAAGAGTCACTCAATGTAACTGCTTCATTTGTCACTTGGATATCTTCAGGTGCTTCTTCCATCTCTACATCTTCAGGTAATGGAAACCTCTTTCTCTTGATCAAATTTATAAAACTGTCCTTGAATTCAGGCTTCGCTATGGAGAAGACCTGCTCTAAGGACATGGTCACCTGACTCTTCAACAGAATGTCATTTAATATCTCTCTTGCATCATTTTTCTTTTCCAACTCAGAAATTAATGTAGCCTTTGGGGCTTTCTTCTTTTTCTTCTTCTTTTCTTTGTCTTTCTCTTGAACATTCTCCTGAATTTCATCGGTCTTTTGAATAGGTTCTGGTTCTTTCTCTTTCTCTTTAGTCGGTTCTTGAATCTTAGTTGGCCTAGCTAGCCTCTTTCCCTCCTTTATTTCCTTCTTCTTTGTTTCTTCCTTTGAAACAACAGGCTCTTTAAATTTTACTTTCTTTTCAGGCTCTTTAGCCTTCTCTTCAGCCTCTTGGCTTTGCTTTCTGGTCACTCTCCTCTCTCGCTCAGTCTCTTCCTCGCTCTCATCCCTCTTCCTCTTTTCTTCTACATTAGCTATATATGAATAGACCGAGGATTCATCAACAGGAGACTTCCAGGTAGTCTTCTGCATAATCGCATCCCTAGCCCTCACTAAAGCCTCTATAAAATAGTTTCTTTGAGGTCGAGGTCTAGGCACATTTTCATCTTCTTCCTCTATCGGCTCTAACCCTGCAGCTGATGTGCTTGCATTATTTCCTGATAGATCCTCATAAAGTTTCTTCATTCCCCCCTTTCCCCAATTCACAGGTAGAGAAAGGCAGGTCCTTAAGTCACACAACTTCTTTTCTATATCTATAACCAATCGATGTTCCTTTGTTAGTTTAAGCTCTTCGCAGGCATATGAAAAATGCTCTTGTGCGTCACACCATATGCATCTCTTTGCCCCTCCAAACCCACCAGTCAGTCGTTTCTCAAAAGGTCCAGTGTTTCTTTGAAATGTAGGCTGCACTGGTGGTGCAAGTGTCTATTGAGCAACAGGCTGCACTGGAGGTGCAGGTTGAGGCATCACATAGCCTGGCATATTCGGAATGGGCATAGTACCTCTCTGTATTGCATCTGCATAACTGGTACTTGCCTGAGGAGGAGTGGGCTCTTGATACCCCATATAATAAACTTTATTATGAATACTCACCATTTCTTTCAACATAGACGCTTGCATTGTCATAAGATTCTCAATTTGCCGACTGAGAATCTCAAGCTGTAACGCCATTGGTGTTCGTGAAGTGGATGAAACATTAGCAAAAGCTGACGTTGCAGGCACATTCGGAATTGCTGGAACTGGAGCCTCCCTAGGCGATTGTGGAGCTACCACTACAGGTCTATCATATAACACCGCCTGGCGTTGCCTCATTTGGGCAACCGCTTCCACTTCTCTCCTCACTACGGCCCAGTCTTTTGTCAACCCAAACCTCTTTCCAAGTTCTTCTATCCTCCTCTCGACCTCCGTCCTGTCTTCAGCACTTAAGATCCTGAGGAAAGAAATAACTAGGTCAGGCTTTAATGCATCTAAATCGGCCTGTGGAAGTTGGTCATGTCTTCTCCGGAACTCATGTAAAAGATGAGTGAGGGATGCAGTGGGTTTCGGAGAGCTTATCCACCGCAAGAACCCTTCTCTACTATGTTGGGAAAAATCTTCTAAATAAAATAGCTTATGTAATTCTTTTATGAATTCGGCCCAGGGCTTTGCTATATGCGCTGTAATAGAAGCTAGGATAGTCCTTGAAACTACCCGTGTGAAGTAATGCGCAAAATCTTCTTCAGGTAGACCATAGATCCATGCATGTTCCTCAAAAAAATCCAGATATTCGGTCACGTTCAGGCCCGTAAACTTACCTTTCTCTCTCAATACCGCTTGGACTACGTGGGCCCCCTGTTTCTCTATTACTAATTCCTTGAATATATCCTCCATTTCTCTTCTCTGGTCTGACCTAGAACGTAGAACGAGGTCCAGTGTAAGTGGCTCTACTATCTCTCTTATCTCAGAGCAGAGATCAGAGAAGAAGCTTGATGGGTCACGATCCAAGAGGTGAAAGTGAATCTAATCGCTCTCTTCTAGGCCAAAATCAGATGTATCTCTTCTTTCTTTAAATCCCAAAAACTTCAATGTATTTTTCCCCCTTTCTATGATAATTTTCTAATGTTCCTAACATTCTATCTAAGGTAGAAAATCAGCGAATCCCTAGTCTGAGCAGGAAAAAAAGTGCACACATGTATGGACTAAGGTAATGCAGAGTGCGGATGCTCAAATTCAAGCAACAAAATAGTCTTTTTGTTTAAAGTGTGCGTAAAGCAATGCAAAAATTCATAGAACCTGAAATGCTAGTACCTGGAGTCTCTATCCGATGCCGAGGTTCTTGTCTATCTTCTCAAGGAGTGGGTGACACGTCGAGGATCACCGGGCAACCGCCTCGCTTCACGTCGGGTTCATGTGTCGGGAAGAAGGAGGTGGGGCAGGAAGCTGGCGCTGGGGTTGGATCAGGCCCCTCTGGTGCACGTCGTTCCCGCTGTCCTGCGAGCGGCGTCTGCATGTTAGGTGCCTCGCCTAAACTCTCTAGAGTGTGTGCGATCCTTGTAGGGCCCCTACCCTCTCGAAAGAGATGTGCGTACATGTGAGACCGTAGGTGTCGGGTGTGAGAAAATCCAAGTACAGTACTAAAACACGAAGCTCAATGATACAATGCTAAAGTTGTCCAGTAAATTCTGAATGATACAAAGACGCCTGCTACAGTGCGGGTCGGTGGTACAATAAAACTGCTACAATGCAAAATAGGTGAATACAAATATATGCCGCCGTTACACTGTGGATCGGCCGAATATAATATGCCTCTCGCTACAGTGCGAAAAGGCACCCAGGATCTTCGGCTTCGGTCTTCGCAGTCCAAGCTTTACTTCCAAACTTTGGTCTCCTCTTTTCTTCAAGTATCTTCAGCATAGCCTCTCTTCTCTTTACTTCAGAATCCATGCAAAATCAAACCTCGAGACTAGATGCACCAAGAAGATCCATGAGGTGGGGTTCTTTACTTTGCTCTTTTAATCTTCAACTTCTCTTCATATAATATCTCAAAAGGTACTACAAATCATGAGAAACCACCTAGACTTGGAGAATAGATGCACCAAGAAGATCCACGAGGTGAGGTTCTTCACTTTGCTCTTTAAATCTTCAACTTCTCTTCATATAATATCTCGAAAGGTACTGCAAATCATGAGAAACCACCTAGACCTGGAGAATAGACGCACCAAGAAGATCCACAAGGTCTATTAGAAATCAATAATACATTGAAACTTGTGATAAAAACACACTTGCTATGAAAACTATGCTTTTTTTATTTATTTGTTTTATCTTGATTTGATTTTCTTTTTCTTTATGTTGTTTTCTTTTAATAATAACTCATTTAATCTCTCCCTTTAACCTTTTCGTTTAAAACAATGGTAACAAAGACGTCAAACTTATGATCATAATGTCTTTCCAAAAAAAGACAATCCATATAATAGGGGTTTATGGTTGTGCTTATCAAGGAAGCATTTTTTGGAATATCTTTTCCAGTATCTGCTCTTTTATGCATCGACTGCGGTTTGCTCCTCCTCATCAAGGACTCGGATGACCACATCATCAATCTCTTCATACAACTTTTGTTTTCACACATAATTTGAACCACCACCTCCTAATGTTTTGTTTTTGTGTCTTGTAAGCAAGGATTGCATAGGGACCATTTTGTTCTTATACGCTTTCTACTCTTCAACACATGCTTTCAATCATGGAACTGGGAGGATATTCATATTCATTCAAAGTAGATGTGCACTTTCAGTATTGACACAACCACATGTACGTCTTTCAAGATCCCGTGCAATGTGTGCGGTAATCTTATAATGATAGACCAATTGCCTGTATAGGTTAGCGTACACATTTTGGTCGACAATCTCATGCGCAATTCATCATCGGATTTACCTACACTATATTTGAACTTGTAAGTTACAAATTTAGTGGCACCGCCATGAGTAATCCTCTCTCTCTCTCTCTCTCTGGTTTTTACCCCCCAGCTTCTCTCGATCGCCTCTATCAGTCTTCCCTATCTCTCTCTCTCTCTTTCTCTCTGGCGGTTCTACCAAGACCCACCGCAATCGAAGATCTGCAGCAACCCAATTCTCTCTGTATGCGCAAGATCTTCAGCAGCACTCTCTGTGCACACCGCCATCATCGACTTCCTCTCTCGACGACCCTCTCAGCACTGCTCAAAGCAACAGATGAAGGCATCAGAGCATCTCACATGTGCTCTCATCCTCTCTCTCTCTCTCTCTCTCTCTCTCTCTCTCTCTCTCTCTCTCTCTCTAGTTTTTACCCCCCAACTTCTCTCGATCGCCTCTATCAGTCTTCCCTATCTCTCTCTCTTTCTCTCTCTCTCTTTGTCTCTCTCTCTAGAGTGTAGCCACCACCTTCACCATCTACTGCATCGACCTCCATGTCTAGTAGCAGCACCCAATCCTGATTCGTGATCCATTCCCCCTCTCTCTGTCTCTCCTCAATTCTATCTCCGCACCAACGAGTCAACTCTTCATCATCCTCGTCACTGCTTATCCCTCTCTAAATCTGCCAATTTCTCTTTCTATCATCCGTCGTTCTGTATGTACTTCTCCGATGATGTTAGTACTTCACTGATTATTAGCGACGTGTTGACTCCATATAATGACCTGCTCCGGGCTTGCACAACCTCTATCTTCACCATCTTCTTCCTGCCTGGGGCCGTCACCAACAGCACCGATTTCTCTTTCTCATCCAATTTTGACGGCACACACAAGTCTGCAGCAGATGGAAGACGGGGAGCTTAATCTCTCTCTGCTCCTCTGAGCTTCCTTTCTATGTGGCAAATTCTGTCTGCCAACATCAGACATAGATTCTCTCTCACACTCTTTGAGATGCAGCGTCCATCTCTCTCTCAATTTATGGAATTTCTCCTCTAGCACTTTGCAACCGATGTTTCTACAAGTATTGATGTCGTTCATATCTGCGAGCTTAGCTGACTCTCTGAGCAATTCGTAGCATACCAACGCTTCAATTCAGTTTGTGCAAACATTCAGTTCCTCTCTCTCTCTCTCTAGTGAGAACTCGAAGTCAAATCGCACCACCACAATCACATCTCTCTCGACGCAACTCTACATGATCTCTTCCTTCAAGTCCAGGCACCGCCAGAGTCCTATTCTCTCTCTGCATCTGTTGCACTGTGGGTGGGAGGGGGAAGAGAGATAATGTCTTTTTCTCTCCACCTCTAAATCATTCTCTCTCTCCTTCGATAGCGCCGACCACCCTCTAACACATAGCCAGCGCCAAAAATCATGATGATAAGCTCTCTGTCGTTTCCTTCTCTCCATCAAAGCAGAGCAACGCCGCCATATTCCTCTCTCTTCCCTACCTCACGTAGTTCTCTCTCTCCACTGTATTCCATCTGTCTATGCTGCCAAGGGACTCGCTCTCTCCTGAATCATCTACTGCGCAACTCTTGCAATCTAATGATCTTCTCCGATCCAAAACAGCAGCGCCACAATCGATCTGTATACTTACCTTGTTCTTTCTTCCTTTCTCTCTCCAAACATGCAACGTCAGCAAGCTCTCTTTGCAGCGCAACTATACACGTCAGCGATTCTCTCCTCATCTCTCTCTTTAGTCCCCCAGTCAGCGGCTCTCTCTAGCCCATCAAGGAGGAGCTCAATTCCCTATGACATACTCCATGACTATGGAAAATCAACAACATCTATGAACTTCTGAAAATATTTCTGGCTATTCTCTCTCTGTGTCCTCCTAACTTCATGCAGCTAATGAACATGAGCAAGAAATAATGAATAAGAGTAGGGTAAGAAACCGTACCTGGAGAATAGATGCACCAAGAAGATCCACGAGGTGAAATAAATGAGGCTTGGCCTCGTATTTATAGGCTTCCCCACTGTTCTCCCCTTGGGACTATTCTCTAGAAGTTTCCCACCTCCCTTCTCAACTTTCTAATTTCAGACCACCATGCATGTTCATTTGCTATTTTTGGAAAATCACACCTCTTATTTCTATTTTTTTTCCTTTTTTTATTTTAGTTTTGGTTTCACATTGTATATACAAAATAATTAATCTAAGGGTTTGACCTAGGATAAACGCCAATTCCAAGGGTCCAACCTAGGGTTTTTGATCGGGAAAATGAGGGTTTTGATCACAATTGACTCAAACACATTAATCCAAGGGCTTATTTTATAGTTTGGACCTAAATTCCAAGGGTTCAAGTCTAGTTTTCCTAGGGTAAACCCGCATGTTTTCAAGGGTTTCTAAGGGTCAAACCTACGGGTTTGTGGATTTAGAAGCTGCCGTCATGGGTATTTACAAATATACAAGCCTAATTAGTAAGAATCACATGGCTCTGCATCTCCCAGTCAATCAAATTGGCCAAACATGTACAATTTTTGCCACTTCCTTAGTGAAAACACCACATAAAACTCATAAAATCAATCAACTTTGAAAAAAACAGGCACACTTCCCTGCGGGATTTCATCCCGACAATGTGCTTTCAATCTCGCCACTGAACCATCACTTTGGCACTTCACTTTCTACACTCATTTGCATCCAATAAATTTCTATTCCCATGCATCATTATTCTTCAATGCATTCATCTCATTATCCATTGCTTTGCACCTATCTTCACTTTGTGATGCATCATGAAACTTCTTTGGTCTGTCATGCTTGATTTTCTCTGTCATATATGCATAATGAAGCTTCATAGACTTATTGTATAGATTCAGTCTATCCATAGGATGCCTTACTCTTGTAGATCTTCTCATAGGTGTTTCTTCATCTCATCTTGAATGTGTCTCTTTCCTTGCATGTGAAGGAACATATTTCTCTTTCTCATTTTTCAACATGCCATGTGTAACTATCTCATCATCAATATTTGAATGACAAATGTACTCTCTCACCTTCTTTTTTCCTTTCTCCTTTCTCCTTGCATAGTGCAGTTTACCACGAAAAAAACTTTGATGCAGATAGGGAGGCCACATGGAAGTGAGGCCACATGGAAGTTTCTCCAGGTAACATGAAGAGGTGGTCTGGTAAATACACATATGATGGTTCGGGTGACATACTCTAGAATATAACATATGATGGTGGTGTAGATGACATACGATGTTGTAGGTGACATACTGTAGAATATGTATGTATAACATATGTATTACATGTAAGGTATAATGATGGTGTAGATGACATACTGTAGAATATAACATATATATTACATACATTATCCAAAGAAGGTGGCCCAAAGTTCATAACAATATGAGATAATTCACTCAAATGATCCATTCTGGTCACCAAACGAGAAGAAATAGTCGGGTGACATTTCGTTCGGGTCACCCGACGTTTCACCGTACAAATCAGCAACACATATTGCCACACTGACACAAAAGCAGAAAATTGGCCGAACTTCTGGCGACCGTGATTTCTTATGCCCACTTTCTAGAACTCCTCCGATCGACTACTTTCCTCACCTCAACTAGATTGAGAATGCCAAATTATAAATTTCAAGGCTCTCTATTAGTATAACTCAACCCACACTTGTTTTATCTATTAACCAAATTATAGATAATGAAGGCTCTGTGTGTATGATTCAGCCCACACTTGTTTATCTATTAACCAAAGGGTGGTGTAGCACCTTCGCATGTAGATTCAATGGCAATTGAGCTACAAGTCTCAGTGTACATGGTAAAACTTATCAGCCAAAGAGTGCAACTTTGCATGCAAAGTCAATTGCAATTGAGGTAATGTCTCATAACAGATAAATCTCTAGCTCTTGTCAGATAAATCTCTAGCTCTCATATTCACTCTTTAAAATTATTCATTTTAGTCAATCATCAAGAAATTAAAATTACCGTGTTTCTAGAGGCATCCCATTCACGTTTATATGAATCATGTCGTATCTACATGTTAATTACATACACTGTTGTAATCATATTTAAAGATGAGATATAACATTAGGGGAGAAAAATGAACACTCCATGGGTCTTATAAGGATCTTTTATTTTTAGGGATTAAAGTTAACAAAAAGAGGGATTAAGGTCACAAAAAAAAACCACTAGTGGTTTCTACAATAAATTATTTTTTTCATAATATGTGCTCAATCTGAATGAATTCGTCTACATTCTTGTCCCTTGGATAAGATTTAATGGAAAACTAAGATCAACTTTTGTGTGCCTCTCACATGAAAAAAAAAAATTATCCCAAGAAGTGAATAGTCGTGGACATTCTTATCCATTAGATAAGATGTTGATGGACAGCCAAGATGGATGCAAATGTGGCTATCATTAAAAGACACAATATGGAACATTCAATGAGCTTAGGGAGCTTGTGGAATCGCACAAAACGATAAAAACGGAGCCGTAGTTCCATGATAGAATGGATTCTCCTCTGTTCAATGTGTCAATGATCTAATGGCTATAAAATCACTTTGGGATTCTATCAAGAATACAACCTCAGAACCATTAGAACAAGCAAAGATCCAATGGACGCAACTCAAAGTGGCCCAAAATTCAAAACAATACATCTGAACCATTCATTTCTATGTCCATCCAACGAAGGAGATATGGAGGCACATTTTTTCATGATTATCAAGCTACACCATTAGATCTTTTCCACATCCAATAGACCAAATTGTATGCCAACTTATTTTTTTTCATGTAACATGAGTCTTTGGATCTTTGAGTCCATCCAATGGCTATGCTTCAAAATTTAGGCCTGTAAAACCACTTTTGAAGAAGAAATGCTTGGTTTTAGTCATTTATACCATCTTTGACCACAAAGAAACAAGAGAAGCCTATGCTTGGTCTAGGTGATTAAGGGAGTAGATTGTGACCACCAGCCTCTTCTCATTGGTCCATCACTAATCCTCTCTTAATCTAAAAAGCTCATGCAAGGTTCATTTTCTCACCCAATGATGAACAGTAAATACACTCTTTAGGTAAAAACACTTTAGAGCTTTGCTTAATTTGGCATTCATTACAACACATTGAGAGAGTAGAGTGTGACCACCACCCTCTTCTCATTGGTCATCACCAATCCTCTCTTAATGTAAAAGGCTCATGCCGGGTTCATTTTCTCACCTAATGATGAACAATACATTCTTTAGCTAAAACCACTTAGAGATTCACTTAATTTGACATTCCTTTCGGAGATGAGCAATGGGAACAATGCTCCTTGTCAAGATATATAAACACAAAAAAAAAGACATTGGAGAAGCCCATCATTATGGTGCTTGTTGACAGCACACGGGAAGAAGCAAGTACGGACACACATGCAGATCTAGCACTAAGGCAACCCTTCATTTTTTTTTTTTTCAAAACCCTTACATCATTTTAAAGTGATTCTCATCACTAAAAACCCTTGTAAATATCATTTCACCTTTTTGTAGCTCCATTTTGTACAAGCCGAGGAGTCCTCGAGCTTGGGGAGCCTTAGAAGTAGTTGCCTGCCAATTTTCATAATTTTTAGATCTCGTTTGAGCCCTCAAATAAGCCCTGGAACCTAATTTTTAACTAGGCCGGACACTAGGTCTGGACAGGGCCAAAGCTAGTCAAAAACTATAAATAGAGCTAGAGAGCTCATTTTTGGGGGCTTTTCATAGTTTTGAGCTTGTATGAGAACTTGGTTGCAATAGACGTGATTCCATTGTCTTACTCTCTTTGTTCTTGCCGTATGTGCGCGTGTGCGTGTATGTGTGTGCATGCTTGTGTGCTTTTCACTCACGCACTTGTGCTTCCACTTGCTCGTGGTCTTCATACCATCCTCACGTCTTCCCGGATTGACATTAAAGGAGGTGCTACTCATCACTGAGCTACACCAAATTTTGGCGCCGTTGCCGGGGATCGAGCTTTGAGGACGAGCGTGTGATGGTAAGACGTAGAGAGGATGCGTTGGAATGGTAAGTAGTTGGTAAATTTCTGATTTTTCTCCATCTCCATCTCCATCTTCACCTCCTTCTCCATCTCCACCTCCACCTCCTTCTCCACTACATATTCCCTCTTCCTTATCATTCCCTCATTTGTTGTGTGCGAGTTTGAGAGAGAGCGAGCGTGTGTGTTCTTGTTTTGTGTGTTTTTTTTGCATGTTTCTTGCAGGTGGCAGCTCCATCATCATCTCCAGCAAGCTCAGCAGGTACAGAATCTATCTGCACAGTCCCCGAGGCGTTGAGCTCGAGCTATCGCGACACTCCGAAAATTTCACCCAATCACGATTCTGAGTGCACCACGACACTGCGCAGGCCTAGAGCTCCCAGGATCACTAGACAGAACAGGAAAATTCACCATATCCCGAGCTATCGCGACACCTCGAGGTATCGCGACACTCACGAGCTATCGCGACACTCACGAGCTATCGCGACACCTCACGAGCTATCGCGACACTCACGACCTATCGCGACACCTCACGAGCTATCGCGACACCTCACGAGCTATCGCGACACTCACGACCTATCGCGACACCTCACGAGCTATCGCGACACCTCACGACCTATCGCGACACCTCACGAGCTATCGCGACACTTCCCACCTATCGCGACACCTCGACCCGACCTATCGCGACACTTCGACCTATCGCGACACCTCACGAGCTATCGCGACACCTCACGACCTATCGCGACACTTCCCAGCTATCGCGACACCTCGACCCGACCTATCGCGACACTTCGACCTATCGCGACACCTCACGAGCTATCGCGACACTCACGACCTATCGCGACACCTCACGAGCTATCGCGACACTTCCCACCTATCGCGACACCTCGACCCGACCTATCGCGATACACGGCCTTTAACGCATGAAAATTTAGGGTTATTTTTGAGTGATTGGAAGGGTAGTTGAGCTTAATTTTGGGCACCTTGGTATACTTTAGAACCTTGGAAGTGGGCAAAAGGCCTAGAAACCAGAGAGGGATCTCCTGAACCCCAGAGCCTATTTTGACCCTTTAGTGCCTGAATGGTCATAACTTGACCATACGAACTCCGATTGATGAGATTTTGGTCTCGTTGGAAAGCTTGTTGAGAATCCTACGTGGACCTCGACTGGTTTTTGTAAGAATCATACGCGGAGTTTTAGAACATGCATTTTTAAGTTGACCTTTAGGTGGAACTAAGTGGTCCTCAGATTCAGGGGGTATAGTGAGTTACTCTAGGGGGACTAAAATTAGTGATGTGTGTTTTTTCAATTACTTGTGGTTATAGAGCTATACTAACGGGTGAGCTTTTGCAGGAACATTGTGTGCACTCAAGGCAATCCAAAGCAAGCTAGCAAGGGTGAGTACCAAGCTTGGGAGAAGGCTTCCTGGGCTTGTGTAGCAGTCTGGTCAAACAGCTAATTGAGGTTGGAAGATCTCTCAACCCTCCTTTGTCAATTCCTAGCATAGGCTAAGTACGACTTAGGTGTGGTAATTAATTAGGGCAACGTTAGGCACGAATCAAGTCCAAGAGTATTAATCAACCAAGTGCAAGAAGTAAGTAGGTCTTAAGTGCGAAAACTCTAAGGGACAAAAGGTAAAATGGAGTCGATCACTCATCAAGTGCGGAAATTCACTTAAGTACTCCTGACGACGCGATTCCAGACAAGACCATAAACATAGTATGCAACTCAAAAGAACAAAGTGATTGGTGCAAATTAACCTGCAACGAGAGTGTGCTTGGGACCAAGGGGGTAGATAAATCAGGCATATGAACCTTAGATCAGGCAGACACTTAGGCCGAGACAGACAAAGCCTCAGATCTTCTGAAGCTAGTGTCAATCACACTGCCAGGTCTTGGGCCCAACAGTTGAGTGATTACCCATACACTCCGAGATCAGAAACAAGTGACTCTGAGATGTCCTATCACATGGAGAGACCAGTAGGTAGTTCAGGGTTGGCTTATCTAGAAAAGCCAGAAGGACCATACAAGACTCAACTAGAATACATCAGGACTAATCGTCTAGGTGCTCGCATCTATGAAGATGGCCTGAGAAGATCGGTGGTCCAGATTAAGAACCCCGATCAACCCCATGGATTAGACCACCCGGTAGTCAAGTTTGAGAATGGAGCATACCTAGATAAAGAGGGGACTATATATGTAGTCACCACTCTTCCTGATAGAACTGATGAGTTTGGAAATGTGATTGCTGAGACCGACATGGGTGATATAGAGCAAGGGAACTTAGAGAGAGAGCCAAGAACCCCCCGTGGTAAATCTGTCTTGACCAGAATCATGACTCCAGAGTGGATTCCACAGGATAATAAAAGCATAGATCTGCTTTTAAACCGAGAAACCGATGAGGCTTTTTGGAGATAAAAATCTGCTCAACCTCAGGAAGTGAGTGACCTCACAATCTATGAGTTTAAAGACCCTGATAACCCAGGCCAAGTAACCTACCTAGACAATGCATCAGAGAGAATCTTCATGGTCACGGAGCATGGCAGACATGCCTACACATGGAAGGGTGAATTTGTTTTTCCCCAACCAAGGTCTAATGCGTTCTTTGGTCACCAAGGAGCTGGGAACTCCCAAGCTCATGGAGCTCAAAGAGATAGAAGTAGAGACAAACCTGAGGTAAGTTTTGCCAACTCCCTGGGAAGAGAAAGAACGGGAACGGAAAGGAATAGAGTGGAACCTGAGAGACATAGAACCCCATGGAATCAAAGGAATGCTGACGATTTTCCTTTGCCAAGGCCGAGAGAACACACTAGGACCCTGCGACCAACTCAACTGGTGAAGTCCATGAAGAATTACTTCGATGGCACTAGAGACCCTTATGACCATGTGGCAGAATTTCGGCAAGTATTGAAAGCTGAACAGGTAGAGGACCTATTCACACAATATAATGCTTTTGGTCTAACCCTTAGGAACACTGCCCTTACGTGGTTTCAACCACTAAACGAGAGGCATTTCAGAAACATAGACCAGCTCTTAGAGGCATTTATCATTGAGTTTTCTAAGAGTGGAATCAGGCACAACACTTCGTCACTCATTCATAGCTTCAAACAAACACCTCAAGAGACGGTCAGATTAGCTGGAAGAAGATTTAGGCAGTACCTGGAGAGATGCCCGATGCCGGAGTTACCCACACCAGCCAAACAAGTGGCCTTGTTCTTAGATGGATTGTTGAGCACCAAGCTCAGGTCATATGTGTACTTAAAGGACCCCAGAACGATAGAAGAGTGCGTGCGCATGTGCATAGACATTGAGGACAATCTAGGTGAGGAATTGGAACTATCAAAAATCTATAAGGATTCTGATAGCTCTAGTAGCCTCACATCTGGTCAATCCACATCCATTGAGGAACTTGCAGAGAAGGTAGCTCAAAAACTAGGTGTCTCTAGCAAACAAATTCCGAGATTTGCATCAGTTAAGCGGTGTTACACTTGTCGCGGTGACCATATGGCAAATGTATGTCCCATTATGGCCCAACCCCAGGCGAATCCTAATAGCCAGTACTGCACCATAGAGCGCAGGTACACAAACCACACTGCACAAGACTGCCCATATAACAAACAAACTGTTAGGCAAAATTACCCTCAGCCATATCCACAACAGGGTAGATACCAGAATCAGTACCCACCACAACAATACAACAGACCACAGCAAACTTATCAGCCACCTTATCAAGGGCAGCAGAGACCTCAACCAGTCCTAGTACAGCAACCCCCTGCTCCAACCAATGTGATCCCAGTGAAATATGCATCTGCTGAAGAAAATCCGAACAGAGCCATAGTCCCAATCACCCCATTGCTATCAGACAGTGATCCAAGTGACCATAGTTTTGACTCCACACATATTGATAGCCCACAGGCTTATTACATGCAGTCACCCGAGCATAACGAGTCATACTATTATGAGGACCCAAGTGAAAATAGTGGGGAACCTGAGTATACTAATGTCATGTACACAAACCCCAACTCTAGACCTCAACCTAAGCAGGTACGACCCCCATTTCCTAGAGGACCATGCTTCAGATGTCAGGGAGATCACCTTATACGTGATTGTCCACTGCCTGCCCCTACACAACCTCAACCAGTAACCATTCAGGGTTTCTGTCAAGACTGCGGGAAAGAACATCTCCTACGAGATTGCCCAAAGAACCCTAATAACATGCCTAAAATCACTCCTATCAATGTTGTTGGGTTAGTTGTAGACTCCTCAGGGAGTGTGACTTCCACTGCACCGGTGCAGGTGATCACAAGAGCCCAGGCACTACAACAAAACCAAGGTGTTGGTCAGGAAAAGAGCCCCGAGGTGAGTGAAAGAGAGAGCATAACCAAAAAGAGAACGAGAGCCTGGAAGGATAGTCGTGAAAGAATGAAAAGGCAATGGGCAAAAAAGATGAGCGAACTTGAAGAAAGCTTGAGAGAAACCAAAGCAAAGATCATAGAGATCACATCTCAACCGTACTCTCACACATTCCCACCGCTACCATCCCCATCACCCTCCATCCCTCCACCCTCTAATACACCCCACGTATCCCACCCACCACCCCGAGAAGGATCAGTATTAGCTGATCCCACTCCTGAAGACATAGACATGATGCTTAAAGCATATCGGGCCAGAATCCAAGAAGGGCCAAATGTAACGGATCATGACAAGTGCTACCCTAGAGCTGACCTAGAGATAGAAAGAACCAAGCTTTGCGCGAAAAGGGTCGCATTGGCTCAGACTATGTTTGAAGCCAGTCGCCTTTTCAATTACTCGGGCTCAGCCAAGACACAATTACACTTGGATGGACTTCTAGAGAAGTTAGAGGGCATAATTGCAAGATCTGCTAAGGAAGAAAAAAATCAAGAAAGAGATAAAGCAAGCAAAAACATGACCCATCCCCCAGCGGAAGTTTATGTGCCCAATTCCACTGAACCAGACAACCCCCCTTCACTGGAAAGGATGGAGAATCTAATGGCACATTCACAAGAGGAACTCGCCCCTCAACACCATGACAAGGTCAGTGTAAGAGCAGGTCTTCCTACCCAGAAAGCCTATGTGCCTGAAGCCTATGTGCCCTACTCTACGGAGCCAGACACACCATCTTCTATGAATCGGTTCACACCAGAATTCCTACGCGAGATTCAAGAAGACAAATGGGCTAAGGAAAGTGAAGTCCCTCCTCCCATTGAACTTGTGGATGATGCACATGACCAATTCCCACAAGACATTCCATCCATTTATGGGGAGCAAAAGAGCACCCAATCTCAAGAAAGATTAGACTTCGAGTCTAACTCTCTACAGGAATTACCCCACTTCACGGGCCCATGGGAAGCCAAGTCTACTTGCATGAGAACCCCCACAGTCATGGTAAGAAACGAAGATTCAGTCATACCTAGGAACACAGAGGTAGTGAAGAACACCAAAGTGCAGTGCAATCTCACTTTGGAAGAGCTGCTCAAGGTTAGACCAGAAGTGTGGAAACATGTAGCAAATCAAGTGCCCGAAGTAGCAAAACCTCATTCCCAGGAAGGATCACATAGGACAGTGCCAGAGATACCCTTGGATAAGATAGGAGACATGTGCGAAGGTGAAGAAGGGAACACCTATCTTCCCATTTCCTACCAGGGGCACACCACCAAGGCAATTTTGGACTCAGGTGCAGGAGTTGCAATTGCCACCACTTCCCTATGGAAGCGTTGGGGCAAGCCAGCACTCAGGCCAACGAGAATGAAATTGCAGATGGCCGATGGTCATATTGAGAGACCCTTAGGATTGCTAGAAGGAATAACTCTCACCACCTGTGGTGTCGAGTTTGAACATACATTTGCTATATGTGACTTCAGCAAAAACCATGCCTATGAAATGATTTTGGGAAGACCTTTTCTACGGCAGTTGCAAGTGGTACAGGATTGGGGAACCAATTCCTTGTATTTGCAACATCTAGGTGTCACAACCAAAGTCAATCTTAAGGATTACTCTCATAGAGATGTACCACCTATTCAATGGAATCCCATCCATAGAGCCAAAGATGATACGGAATCTGTGCATTCCATAGGATCAGGATCCTCATGGATGCATGAAGACACCCACTTATGGATGTGCAAAGTAGTAGTAGAGGAGGAGAAAAGAGAAAAGGCCAGAGATATAGGTGCAAACATAACACATAGACCCATTCAAGACCCAGCCTATGCACCTGTAGTATTTCCTGACGAAGAATTCGAACCCCACGGCTGGGCAGAAATTCTAGCAACCATGGATGTAGCCATCAATGAGGAACAATGGACACCCCACTGTGATGAGGATGGCTACGATATTTCAGTCTTCTCCATAGAGCCAATCATGGGAGAGGCAGTTCTAGAAGAATGCGAACCTAGCCCTGATGCATTTGAGGATGCAAGTGACTCCGATCTAGAGTCAATCATTATGGACCCACCCTTTGCATCAGATGAAGAATACTTCTATGAAGTAGAATTTCAACCCCAGAGGCACGGAGAGCCTACAAATGAGGTGAGGCTAGCCACACAAGTAACTTCTAAAAGCGGAGGAAAGAAAAGAAAGAAGAAGGAAGTCACGCTGGAGGCAGAGGAATCTTTGTTTGAGGTCCCTGAGAACTTTAAAAAATATGAGATAGACGATAGGAGGGTCATGATAAGAATGCCTAAACGTGAGGCACAAGCAGGAGAAGCCTATGATAGCAAGGAAACTACCAAGAAAATAGTTGTCTCCATCGAGGAAGGAGAAGAAAGATGCACATACATAGGTCATGACCTAACAGAAGAAGAAGAACAAGAGCTGATAGCCTTGCTAAGAGAATACCGAGATGTGTTCGCTTGGAGTTACAAGGATTTGAAGGGTGTTGACCCAGACATATGCTCACACACAATTCCCATGACCTCAGATGCTAAACCCTCTAAGCAAAAGCCATACACATATAATGATAACTATGCTGCTAAGATCAAAGAAGAGATAGACCGCTTGGTGGAAGCCGGATTTATCTATGAAATTGAGCACACTGAATGGGTATCCCCCATTGTAGTGGTGCCCAAGAAGAACGACAAATTACGAGTTTGCATTAACTTGAAGAAGGTTAATGCAGCCACTATTAGAGATAGCTATCCGCTTCCCATCACAGAACATCTCTTAGAAAGAGTAGCAAGCAAGGAAGTGTACAGCTTCCTAGATGGGTTTTCGGGCTACAATCAAGTAGCCATTGCACCAGAAGATCAGCATAAAACGGCTTTTGCCACAGAGTGGGGTATATTCGCTTTTAGGGTAATGCCATTCGGGCTGACCAATGCTCCCGCAACCTTCCAAAGGCTGATGTGCCATGTATTTAAGGAGTTCCTGAGGAAGAACTTAGAAGTCTATGTTGATGATCTTTGTGCTCATTCCAACATAAGGCAGACCCATATACCCGAACTCAGACAGATCTTTGATAAATGCAGAGAATATCAAGTCTGCCTGAACCCAGAAAAGTGTGTTTTCATGGTCAGGCAAGGCAAGATTCTAGGACACATAGTATCCAAGAACGGCATATCCACTGACGAAGAGAAAGTGAGAGCCATAGCAGAGCTACCTAGGCCAAGGAATGTCAAGGAAGTACAAGCGTTCATGGGGCATTGTGGTTACTACCGCCGATTCATTCACATGTATGCTGTCATTGCAAAGCCCATGTACGGACTTTTGACAAATTTCGAGTGGACTAATGAGTGTGAGAACTCCTTCAATGAGCTGAAGAAGCGATTGTGTTCTGCACCAATCTTGACCACACCAGATTGGAGCAAACCATTCCATGTTCATGTGGATGCCTCCAATTATGCTATTGGATGCGTACTTGCACAACCTACGGGTGAAGGGAACATGGATCTCCCTATTGCCTATGCTAGTAGACAACTCAATGCAGCTGAACGGAATTATACCACCACTGAGAGAGAAGGACTAGGCATGGTGTATGCGGTTAAAAAGTTTAGACATTATTTGCTTGCAAGTAAGTTTAAGTTTTTTACTGATCATCAAGCATTACTATACCTGGTAAACAAACCATGCAACACCGGAAGGTTAGTAAGGTGGTTTCTCTTACTAATGGAGTATGAATTTGAGGTTGTGGTGAGGAAAGGTAGGACTCATTTGAGAGCAGACCATCTCTCTAGGCTCACATCCGGAGAGGCCCCACAAGGAGTGTCAGATGACTTACCGGATGCATACTTGTTCAATTTGGAAGTGGTGCCCCAATGGGCCAAGCCCTTAGTGCCAATACTTACATATGGACCTAATCATCCAATAGTAAACACACAGGATAGGGAGGTAGTCAGAGCTCAAAAGTACCACATCATGGCTGGAAGTATGTACAAGCATACGGATCAAGGAATCTTGGCTTGTTGTGTAGAAGAGGACGAGTACGCTAAGTGGTTGCAATTAGCACATGAAGGTGCATTAGAGCAACACTACTCAAAACAACGAACCCTACAGACCCTGAGGAGACTAGGAGTGCATTGGCCGACCATGGAAGCTGATGTCCAGAACTTGTGCAAGGAATGCCCAATCTGCTTCACTAAACCACCTGTGGAACATGCCACTCTTTATCAAGTCTCCATAGTGCCGGATTGGAGTCAACCCCTAGTATCCTTCTTGAGGACGAAAACATTCCCTCAAGATATGACTCTGGCCAGACAAAGAAGTTTGGAACAAGAAGCCTTGGATTACACCATCATTGGTGATAATCTATACAGAAGGGGTAAGGATGGTTACCTGAGACTATGTGTCCATGAAGGTGAATACCTAAAGATCTTGGAAACAGCTCACCAGGGTGTAGCAGGAGGACATTTTGGTCCAGATAGGGTGATCAAAGCAATTCTATTTGCAGGATTTTGGTGGCCCACCCTTTACATGGACGCACATACCTATGTGAAGAGGTGCGAGATTTGTCAGCGAACCCAGTATCCTATACGCAGAGATGAGATGCCATTGAAGCCTATGATGGGCGGACGTGCATTCTCTAAGTGGGGAATAGACTTTGTAGGTCCTATCAATCCCCCAGCTAAGGGTTCCCATGCTGAGTATATCATCGTTGCCACGGATTATCTAACCAAGTGGGTAGAGGTAAAAGCCACAACGAAGAACGACGCTCAGACTACTGCTAAATTCTTGTTTGAGAATGTATTCACAAGATACGGGCTACCCATAGAGCTAGTTAGTGATAGAGGCACTCACTTCTTGAATGAAGTTATTGAAAATCTGCTTCAAGAATTCTTGGTAGTGCATAAGAAGTCTGCCCCCTATCATCCCCAAGCAAATGGACAAGCCGAAAGCACCAATAAGATCCTATGCAATGTATTGACAAAATTAGTGAACAATAAACGCTCTGATTGGGACAAACAGCTACACCATGCTGTTTGGGCATACCGAGTCGCCTACAAAATGGTACTCCAAGCCACCCCCTTTCAGATGGTATTTGGCCAAAACGCAGTGCTACCGTTGGACTTCTTAATACCTACATTAAAAGTAGCACAAGAGCACGAATGGACGGGTCATGAACTCTCCTCTAGACTTTTTGACCTTGAACGATTAGGAGAAACAAGACTGAGAGCAGCTGCAGGGATATATGCAGCTAAGAAGAGACAGAAGGCATACTTTGATGCTCATGTGAAGGATAAAGGCTTGAAAGCAGGAGATCTAGTTTTAGTTTATACATTGAAACAACATGCAAGAAAGCTAGAAAAGAGAGGCTACGGACCTATGATCATCAATAGGATCTCCACGAGTGGAGCAGTGCAACTAGCCACTTTAGAGGGTGATGTTCTCCCAAACTATATTAGCGGATGCAGAGTCAAGCTGTATCAGGAACCCCTCACGGAGGAAATGCTAAGTCGACTCAATAAGGCTAAGCAACGTAAAGAGGAGGAAAAACGAATTTGAGAAGAAGCACAGGCAGAGGCCTTAGAGCGTATTAGACGAATGAAGTTGAGGAGACAAGGGAGGGATCAGCCTATGACTGACACTCAAGCGTCTCCAGGCTATCACATGGCCATGTGTGAGGCTTCAGGTGAACGTACCCATAAGATAGTGGATCGAAGACCTTTTGTGACCCTAGAAATAGGACAAAGAGACAGCACAACAAGCGTGAGAGCTTTAATTGATTCAGGAGCAGCCACAAGTGCAGTTCGGCTTTCTTATTGCAAGCAGCTGCAATTGGAGGTAAAACCCTTAGAAGCATATCTGATAGGACTAGGAGGTGTTGAAACCCCATGCATAGGAGAAGTGGATCTTCCCCTCTACATACAAGAGGTCCTCATGCCAGCAAAGTGCTAGTGTGTGAAGACGAGGATCTGACCGAACCTCTTGTCTTAGGCCAAGACTGGATCTATGATCACGCAGTCAACCTCAACCTAAGAAGTGGACTTCTTCAAGCTTGGGTAGGCCAAAGCCATCTCACGATTGAGTTAGAAAATCAAGCACTCAAACCATTAGAACAGGCACCAACTCCTGGTCCCTCCAGGAATCCACATGAAGATAACAATGTTGTTCTTGTACAATCTTCTATGGTGCAGAGGATTGTCAATCTTACTGAAGGTACAAGAGCCAATAAGGAGTTCCTAACTGATCCAAAGAAGATTCTAAACGAGCAGACCGAACATCACTCGACACGAAGGAGGCTGCTGATCAAGAGGCAGGAGCGCCAACCCGTGCAACATGAAGCATCTCGTGGCGCGAAGCAGATCTGGATACGCAAGGATGGAAAACCCACAACTCTAATGGCAGACTCTCAAGGAGACAAGAAACGAGCCTCAACATCAAGGAACAAAGTGAAGAAGCCCTCTAGGATAACCCCTAGGCATACCATTTCTATTTGGGTTCCTAAGCGGTCAATGAAGGCTATCCCTGATGCTAGACAGATATGGGTGCCCAAGGCCTGCTTACAAGCCCAAATTACTTCACCTTCAGGCACTAAGATAAAGCAACATTCACCAGCACTCGTGGCCAACAACTCAGAAAACGAAAAGATACCGACACCACTCACTGTCTCCACTCCCATCAACCCTAGGCATGTCTGGAAATGGGTACCCAAAAGGTCCCAAATACATCACACTCTCATCCAGAAATCTTCACCTGTCTTTAGCTCTAAGAGTTACGAATCCGCTATCAAAGTTTGGAGAATTAAACTGTGTATTAAACCCCCTGACCCAATTCTGTAAATCCGTCCACTCTAACACAGGAGCATTCTGAGCCCATTGCATAACCAAAGTAGGCATCTAGGATGACATTGACCTCTAATCACCACTCACACCTATCACAAACACTTCACCACTAACCACTGACCTCCGGGATTGTCATGTTAGTATTGTGAAGGGAACACCATTACGTCTTGTTTCCTATGCAGCACTAATGTGCCCTTCTTCTTCCAGCAGATAAGCAACCTCCTCTCATGGCAACCGCGGCAGGCACAAGCTCTCAGGCAGGGTCTGGTGCTCCAATCAATTGGGATGCCATGCCCGTGGAGGCCCCACCAACAGCTCGGCCTGAGGAGTTCGTGAATGTGCGGAGAATTCCTATCCCAGATCCACCAAATGGCCTAACCGAAAGAGTAAAGGGGCATTCTCACTGGTTCAATGAGATGCCAGGAGATTTGGGAGACGCGGATCATATCTGGGAATCCAAGATGGAATGTGGAGGAGTGTGGTGGACCTTCCAGTTCTTCTCACGAGAATTCGAAGCATTGCAAAATGCAGCTCCACTTCAAGATATCTGGCAAAAAGCAGGATTACAAACTTATTTCAGTGCAGCTCTGCCTAAACCCGATTTCCTCAGGTGCTACTACCTAATTGCCACGCTGAAGCCGACAGGGGATAAAGATCATTCAGGCACATTCTGGGTGCCCTCCTTGTCAAATCTGGAGGAAATGAGGAAGTTTGAATTGAATGTTTAATCAGGGAAGCACTTCAGATGTATGGCATGCATGTACCTTCTGACCGCGACCCCTTGATACCTGAGTCGATGAAAAGCAATAGAATCAAGAAGCTCAAAGAAATGTGCGCCCTCACCCCCAACATCGCCATACCTTTGCGGATGTGCCTCCAACACTTCGCATTCCCAGCTCAGGACCGTTTCACCCAACCTCACAAGAAAATATGGTATGGGCTGTATCTAGCAGAGACTGGAAGCTTGCCCATTAAGATGCCGGTATGGATCTTAGACCAAGTGTATGAGGCAGGCAAGCGGGGTGTGAGGAAGCCCACTTTGCATGGCTGTTGTGCACTTACAAGAATTATTTATAGATGTCTTGCATATGATGTGCCAGTTGCCAGAGCCCTAAAATATGCACAACTAGAGTTGTTCAAAGGGCGGAAGTCAGGGAGCCAGCCGGCAAAACGAATGCGTGGATCGCTTTCCCAGGTTTCCCAGGTAATGACCCCTCAAGAAGCCACGACCGAAGCTTCTCCCCGACCAGAAGCTCAGGTCGCACCCTTCACGATCCATCTTCAAGGAGTTCAAGCTGGGGAGGTGGTACAACCCGCTCCATCCGCCCCCCCACTACCTACCGATGTAGAGTTTGCATCCATGGCCACCTTCACAGAGGACCCAAACTTTGATTTTGAAAGATTCCTGCAGACAGTCCCCCTATCAGACAGTGAAGATTCCCCTGACAATCTTGATCCAGGAACATCAGTCCAAAGAGAACAGCCACGGGGCGAGACAAGCAGAGTACATGGGGAAGAAGTGGCACAACCTCATCATGACCCAAACACTCAAATTCAGGAAGGTGCACAAAGAAATGAACCAGAAGACAGTGAAGAGGAGGCCCCTGCCTACACAGCACAACTCAGACGGCTGTACAAGACAATCAAGCAGGTACAGAGAAGACATAAGATGACAGAAGAGGCGAACAGAGCTCTAGTGAACCAGATGCTTCAAACCGAGAATGTCGACTCACACTTTGTGGAATCATTGAATCTATTGGCAGAGACATGTGGGATCGGGGAAGCATTGAGGACAATGGTCTATCAGGAAAACCCTATCTATGATCAACGAAGGATTGATACACGGCCACGCCGAGGGAAAATGATTCAAATGGAAGTCTCTACTGCCATGCCTACCACCATTTCAGAGGATGTTCACATGACGAGCCCAAGTCCCGCTGACGAACAAGAGGTAATTACCCAGGTACCATCTCCACCGTCACCTTCCATTCGACCCTCAGAACCCTTCTCCACTAGCCTTTCTGAACAACCGATGTCCACCCATCATGAAACTATTGTACACACCTCTGTTGTTACATCCTTCCCTTTACCCACATCCATCACTTCCACATAAATTTTTGTACCCCACACCGGTCATCCTGCCACCGATCAAACCATAATAGGTCACCCTTCCTATCTCCCCGCGCTTGGACAACCACTTGCCACTAGCCAGACCTCATCCCATCCTTTTCCATTCACCCACACCCAAACCCTATCCACCACGTCCCTAGTAACCGCCTCATCCGCAACCCAAGTCACACAACCGTCATTCTGGACGAACCTTGTAAATATACTCCAGCAAGTGGATAATTATAATAAAAAGTCCCTTTCCCAACCCCACTCCCCCACATTCACTGCCACCACTATCACACCACCCACCATTCCTGTATTCTCAGTTCACGAATCACACACTCTCACGTCCGATCCCATGGACATCTCACCATCCACGGGATCACCCACCACCACTGTTATTCCAACATCACCACGTGTCATTTCACTTACGTCGCCATTTCCAAACACTGTAGGCACAGCATCCACTTTTCCCTTTCCCATCTCCCGACCCCTTGCATCTTCCACCCTCACCCCTGCACCCACCTCATTTAGTCATGCACTCAACACCATGCTCGAAGCTGCGGCCCAACTTAAACAGGAATACAGGTTATTAGAAGAAAACAATAAGGAGCTCTGTACATTGTCATCCCACCTCCAGGCACGTGTCACAGCCTTGGAGTTGTCTAATACGGAGTTACAGCAGGAGGTGACCACCCTCCAACAATACCAGGTGGAGCTCGAGTCCACACATACAGAGAAGAGTAGGGCAACGGAAGAACAACTTAGAGATCAGCTAGCCCGTAACGCTAGACTACAACGAAACATGGCTCTACTGCGACGCCATTTAGCGGCTGCCCAAGAAGAAAACAAAAGACTACAGCAACAAAATCAAGACAACCTCGAAGCAGCCATGGAAAATACTCCAGGGGCACCCATCGACCCTGCTAAATTCCAAGCCATCCCCTCAGAGAATATACAACAAATATTAGAAACCTATGCCACTCTCTTAGAAGCTCATGATCAGCTTACTGAACCAGTCAAAGACCTACAGAGAGCCCAAGTGCCTGCACCACACCAACAAGAACCTAAAGATATGGCCAACGCTGCAACCTCACCAGAGCCAGAATTATCAGTAACCAATGAGGTACTTGAGCTACGGCAACAGGTGGCAGAACTAAAAATTAAATTGTTACAGTATGAACGACCTCCCTCTCCACCTGATCAAACCATAGAAGAAGACACAGTAGTCATTCCAGTGGAGGAGACATTTGAAGACAATTACGAGCCTCAACCCCTTCCAGGAGGCAGAATTACGGAGGAAGGCCAGGATACATATGAGGAACCCCCGTCAGCATGGATGAAGCAGGTAGAGGAGATGGGCCACACTCACGAAGAGCGCGTAGCAACTCAGATGCTAGCAATGAAGGCCATTGAAGAAACCATACTTCAATCTGAGTATTTCAGGCACCTTGCTCCCAGACGACTCATCACGAGCTCTGAATTACAATATAAGCCATATTTTGTATTGTTGGCCGACTACAACGCAGAGATCAAAAGAGTCACCAACAAGTGCCCTACCTTCGCCACCCAGTTCGAACCAGAAGATATACCAGAGGCAGCCAGGAAAGGGGCGATTTTCCAACCTACTTGGAGGCAAAGATTATTGGAAACATACCCGGACATGCTAAGAACATGGGATCACGCTCCCATGCATTTGAAGTATAACCCTTGTTATGGGCCAGTACAAAGAAGAAGATCATGGAAAGCCTTCGCCATCAAGGTTCAGAACAATGTAAACTGTAGAGAATGGCTCAATTACCCCGCCATTGCACCCCCAACCGGCACCCCCACAGTATCTTACATGATAGCAACCATCAGACATTGGTTGCCACGCCTCCACCCCATGCCAGATGTGGCTGCCCAGATGATGCTCAAGATATTTGATATGATGCAGGTGGTGCTCAAAACTTTCTGCAATGTATGCCATATTCAGCCTCCGATTCCCGGCTTCATCAATGGTAATTATGACCTCCTGTATGATATGAGCACAACCCCAAGCATACGAGTTGCTTATGCATGGCACGCACGCATCAGATATCTCCCTGCCTGCTATAAACAAACTTTCGACGATATGTTTACCACGGGGTTCTGGGAGTCACACTCAGAAGTGTTCGCACCACGCCCAACCCACCTGCTCCATCTATTCGCGTGTGAACAAACCATGCACTCAGAACTCTACACAACGCCACAACCGGACATACCGGGTGCAGTCAATTGGGAGACCCTCCAGAGAGACTTGGTTCGGGGACTACGCATCAAGGAACAAGAAGTGGCAACCGACCTCCTACAAGAGTACATTGATCAAACAGTGGAGCAGAGGTCTGTCAGAGGCGACAGACGCTAGGGGGGGGAGAGTGTTGACAGCACACGGGAAGAAGCAAGTACGAACACACATGCAGATCTAGCACTAAGGCAACCCTTCATTTTTTTTTTTTTTTCAAAACCCTTACATCATTTTAAAGTGATTCTCATCACTAAAAACCCTTGTAAATATCATTTCACCTTTTTGTAGCTCCATTTTGTACAAGCCGAGGAGTCCTCGAGCTTGGGGAGCCTTAGAAGTAGTTGCCTGCCAATTTTCATAATTTTTAGATCTCGTTTGAGCCCTCAAATAAGCCCTGGAACCTAATTTTTAACTAGGCCGGACACTAGGTCTGGACAGGGCCAAAGCTAGTCAAAAACTATAAATAGAGCTAGAGAGCTCATTTTTGGGGGCTTTTCATAGTTTTGAGCTTGTATGAGAACTTGGTTGCAATAGACGTGATTCCATTGTCTTACTCTCTTTGTTCTTGCCGTATGTGCGCGTGTGCGTGTATGTGTGTGCATGCTTGTGTGCTTTTCACTCACGCACTTGTGCTTCCACTTGCTCGTGGTCTTCATACCATCCTCACGTCTTCCCGGATTGACATTAAAGGAGGTGCTACTCATCACTGAGCTACAGTGCTTGTGTATGTTCTTAATTTAAGTATAGGAATGCATCGTAGTCTGGATTCCATGAGTGCGACTCGTAGGCCAACTCAAAAGAGGCAGAAGAAACACATGATAGACAAACCCCCATGGAAATATCCTTCTCATTTAGCTCCATATTTTCCATTGCTCCTTCCTTTTAGAACTAATTTCACCCACCAAAGCCACAAACTTAGGAGTACCATGGAGTCCAACTACTTCATGAGGGAACACCCTCAAGATCCCATAGTGCAAGTACTAACATCTACTTGCTGAGTAGAAAATGTGGGTGATTTGAGAGTCCACAAGGGGAAAAACATGAGGGTTTCTCCCTATGTCTTTGTCCTTTGCCCTATTGTGCATGAAGAAGAAAGCTTCATGCTTGCTCTTCCATGGACATTCTCCTCTGTCCTGTCTTATGTTGTGTATGCAGAAGATAGCTTCATCCTTGCTCTTCCATGGATGTTCTCTTTTATCCTATCTTTTACTAGGATGTTCTCTTGCAAGGTTTTCTCCTCGTGAAGGGGGGCATGGTGCTATTCGAAGCACTAGAATGGTTGTGCACAAAACACTGAGCATCTATTGACATCTCCCAATGCAAGATCAAGGTTTTCCTCTTATGACAATGAGTGTAGTGCATCCCCTTCTAGGATCTTTGCAAAAGAAACTAAAGTCACACGTCTTGCATGTTGGTGCAATCAACAAGCCTAAGTGCTTGGATAATCATTACACATCATTTTATCTCTTCACAAGAAGGAACTTTATGTGAACCTATGCTAGTTGGGCATAATTAATTTTGATAAATGTGAAAGCAAGGAGAATAAGGAATCTCATGAAGTTAGGGAGTTGAACCCATGACCCATGTGGTAGGGAGAATCAATTCAAATCATCCCTAAAGTTTAGGATCACTTTTAGGTGAGGGAAAAATCAAATTCAAACTTGGAACATGTGTATAAATACACATATTTTTAGTCATGAGATTACATAGCCATTCTGAGAGGCATTGAGCTACTTCAGTGAGCATACGTTGAGCTCATCTCATGTATGAGTAGTTCACTAGACCTCCCTTTTATCATATGTTCATTAGCATATACATTGTGATACATTACTTCAAGTTCATCTTTGTCTAATATTCTTTGCAGCTTCTTCATCATTTTAGTTTCCATGTGGAAATGATTTCTCTCATGTACTCCCTCATTTGTTGTACTTTGACTTGGGTTAGTTAGCATAAATTTTCTACTACTTGCATGTCGATTTCCATCACATTTGGTTCAGAGAATCTTGAGATATAAATCTTACAATGTGACTGTGTCTACACACCTTCTAGATCTTGAAATGTTGGGATGAGCACTCTACCTTGTTAGAATCATCTCGTAGTGTATGCTTTGGCTAAATTGATGAAATAACTTGATTTAGTTAGCTACACACTCCAATTAGATGTGTGCAAAAGCTCTCTAGTCACTTCATACGAAGTTGTGAGCTCTTAGCAAATTACTAAGCACTTCTATCCCCAAAATACAAGTTTTCTTCACATTTCTAGTACATGCAAGCTATCTATTTTGATGCGAACTTTTGGGAATGATGCTCCAAGACACTTAGTGGTTCCAAATGAATTAGTTTGAAGCTAAAGGAGTAAACATATCTAGAGTTAACTTGGCAGGTGTCAAGCACCTTTTGTGCAACACCAGATCATGTCTAGGACTTACCTATCCATCTCCTGAGAGTGGTATTAGAGCAATAACAAATTAGCATGGGAGATGGATTTCCTTCATCCATAGAAAAGCTGGATCGAAGTAACTATTCAGCTTAGTCACTTAGAATGGAAGCTTATTTTCAAGGGAGAAGCCTCTATGGTTACATATTTGGAGATGAGATGATGCCAATCCTTAGAAGCAAAGAACAACCAACTCAAGAAGAACAAGAGAGGTTAACCACATGGTGCTGAAAGGATGCTTTAGCTAGGTCATATATTCTTAAATCAATCTTTGATCTTTTACCTCCACACATGAGGAATTGCAAGATTTCGGAAGAGAATTGTAATGCTCTTGAAGCATTCTTCTCATCAAGTACCAAGGCAAGAAAGAATCAACTATGGATGGACTTCATCACACTCAAGAAGATTCCCAAGAAAAGTGTGACTAAATTTGTCACCAAAATGGAGGGGCTAGTAGATAAACTTGGAAGCATTGGGGAGATCATTGATGAAGAGCAGATAATGAGGCAAGTGATCAATGGAATAAAGGTAGAGGAAAAATGGGAAGCTTTCACCATGGCCATGGACCTGTACATGGACATGTAGGTTCCTAATTTGAATACCCTCATGGGACAATTACACATGAGGCAAATCTTATAAGAATGGAGATAACTCAAAAGGTAATCAATCCTCATGTTGCTCAAATCATGTAGCACGGAATCTAGCTCTGCTCTTAGACGTGGAGGATCCAAGGAATAAACATGCAGTTTAAACAGGAGATGACACAAGGCATCTAGTGGAGAAGATAGGAAATGTGAAGACTTCAGATGGTAATATGAACCTATTCAGCATCGTATTGTATGTGCCAACCATCACCAAAAATCCTATTAATGTAGGTCATACTGTTGGGAAAAGGATTGCATAGTCAGATTCACAAAGAATGGAGCATTTGTAGAGGATCCACATCAAGGATTCAAGATGATAGTGAGAGGAGAAAAGTCATGTAGACTATTTACATTTGGGCTCCAAGATACTAGGAACATTTCATTATTCAATTATGGTAGTCAAATCTTAACAAAATTGGAAATTTGGCACAATTGATTAGCTCATTTAGGTGAAAGGGCTTTGAAGCAAATCAATAGGGATCAGATTGTGCTTGATATACCAATTATCTCCAAACAACACATGATTTACAAATGTAGTGCTTCTCAATTTGGCAAGTCTCACATACCACAAGTCTCACATACAACCATTCACAAAGAAGGGATACATTCATGGAGACCTATTGGAGCTAGTCCATACACATGTATGGGGACTAAGCAAGGGGCCTTCAATCTATGGATGCACATATTATGTGTCATTCGTCATTCGTTGATGATTGTAGCAGATGGGCAATACTATGTTTTAGGAGCATAAAGATGAAGTGTTCTCTTGTTTTAAGAACTATCCATATACATCTTATATAGATGTCAAGCTCTTTTCTGATGCAGATTGGGCAGGTTCAAAAGATGATAAGAGAAGCACTTGAGTCTATCTTACTTTTACAGGTACCAAATTGATTTCATGGTCTTCGAAGAACCAACCTACAGTTGCTCTTTCATCAACAAAAGCTGAATACAGAGGACTTGCAAATGCTACTCAAGAGGCTATGTGGATTAGGACCTTGTATTAAGATTTAGGGTTTGTTAATCCTACTCCACACATATTTGGAGACAACATTAGTTCATTATATCTTGCTGCTAACCCTATCAATCATGCCAAGACCAAGCATATAGAAGTTCATTATCATTATGTCAGGGAAAAGGTCATGAGTAAGAAGATACAACTCTCATATGTATCCACAAATCAACAATGTGCACATATGATGACAAAAGCATTGGATGGAAACAAATTGAATAGGTTCAAATCCATGATTGGACTACAAGAAATCATGAAGGATTGACGATGCAAGCATCTTAGGCTTGAGGGGGATCCCTCGATGCAATTAACAAGCCTAAGTGCTTGGCTAATCATTTAGGGTTACACATCATTTTATCTCTTCACAAGAAGGAACTTCATGTGAACATGTGCTAGTCATTTTGGGCATAATTAGTTTGGATAAATGTAAATGCAAGGGGAGTAAGGAATATCACGAAGTTAGGGAGCTGAACTCATGACTTATGTGATAGGAAGAATCAATTCGAATCATCTCTAAAGTGTAGGAACACTTTTAGGTGAGGGAAAAATCAAATTCAAACTTGGAACATGTGTATAAATACACATATTTTTAGTTGTGCATACATTGAGCTCATCTCATGTATGAGTAGTTCAATACACTTCCCTTGTATCATATGTTCATTAGCATATGCATTGTTATACATTACTTCAAGTTCATTTTTCTCTATTGTTCTATACAACATCGCCATCATTTGAGTGATTTTGGGGAATGGATTTATCTACGTGTACTCCATCATTTGTTGTACTTTAACTTGGATTAGTTAGCCTAAGGTTTCTACTAATTTCCTATCCATTTTCATCACATTTAATGTAGAAGAGCACGAGATATGAATCTTAGAAGGTGTATGTGTTTGCACACCTTCTAGATCCTAAAATGTCAGGATGACCCTCTGACTTGTTAGAATCATTTCTCAGTGTATGGTGTGGTCAAATTGATGAAATAACTTGATTTAATTAGCTATATACTCCAATTAGATTTTTCCAAAAGCTCTATGGTCAATTTGGACCAGGTTGTGAGCTTTGAGCAAGTTACTAAGCACTTCTATTCCCAAAATAAAAGGTTTCATCACATTTCTAGTACATGCAAGTTATCTCTTTTGATGCAAACTTTTGGGAATGATGCTCCAAGACAATTAGTGGTTCCAAATGCATTATTGTAAAGCTAAAGGATTCTATTATGCATCTCTAGAATTAACTTGGCAGATGTAGAGCAAGTTTGTGCAACACCACCTCATCTCTAGAACTTACCTATCCATCTCCTCACATTGCACAAAATCCTTCTTTTTTTATTTTGCATAAAAACTCTCAGTAATCTTCTTAACATTGCTAATCCTTTTTTGCAATAAGGGTGGAGAAAAATGCTTAGAAATTAAACATAGGCCATCCAAAGTGGATGATAATTAAGATACTGCTCTGGCTATAGGTAGGTATAGTTATCTGACCTTGATGTTATAAGCCTTTTTCATTGTCTTAGGCTGCCATAGGAAATATTGAGATCTTGAATAAGCACTAACTAGGAATGACGGGGTCTTCATGCATAATATCCAACATCTAAACCAATAATTACTTCTTTTTTCTTTAATTTGACAATTCAAATAGTGCTCTTCAAGTTATAATGAGTTATAATGAAAGGTCAATGGCTTATCAAAAATAGACCTTTTACATTCTTTTGATGGTTTTGTGGGTTTAACCCTGAAAGTCATAAGCCTACCAAGGTCTTGGTTTGGGTTGAATTTCCTAGCCTCCCAATGGAATATTATCCATGGATTAACAATCATGGAGGGTTAACACATACTTTTAGGGAACAAACCTCAAGATGGCTCAAGTATGGATAGAAGTTGACATGTCTAAAGAGATAAAGACATCTCATGGTCATAGTTTGGATGAATAGAGAGACTTTCATATAAATTTCATGAATGCTTGTTACATCTCTTACAAGAAAGAACACCTTATAAAGGACTTCTTACTACTTAATAAAAATGATTCCATGGAAAATAATGCCTATGTTAATGAGGGTATTCCGAATTTCAATATTTCCACTTCCAATGTTAGAGGGGTTCATACAAATGAAAATTTTGCAACAAATGTCAATCCGTTTGAAGTAATAGAAATCCCCTAAAAGAAACTACATGAACTGTTCTAGTTTACCCAAAGAAGAAAAACAAAACCCTTCTTCCCCTAGTGACACGGGAGGAAGAATACCTATAGGAAGTAGAACATACAACATAAAAGTTAATGTTAGTTCCTCTCCTCTTCATTCTGATCAAGGAACTATAGAGAATAAGAAGGCCTAGATTCATAATGATAAGATATTTTCAATTGAGCTTGAGGCCCATTACCAACAAGATTAAACCATAACTACTATGTTTTAGATGATATTTTGGATGTTCTAAAAAGAGTGTGTGCTTTACACTTCTCACTAATATAGAAACTTCCACCTCCTCTAGATGTTTGTGGAATAAAAATTAGTATGGAAAGAATTTGCATGCTATGAGGGAGCTTGAGAGGTGTTAGCTCAACATCTCTAGTTTCAAAACCTTGTCATTCCTTCTTAATTTCTCACCATAATCCTCTTCTTATCACATTTAATTTAAAAAACCCTTCCTTTAAGGCTATCCGGCCTCATTTAACCACGTCTCGCCTTAAACTTCCAAATATCAAGTCTAAAACTATGGAAATCGTTTCCCAGCCTTGACATTTCGTCTTTTCTTTTATGGGAGAAGTTTGTTAGAGATATTCAAATGCTCTTTACGTATTACAAGAAGAGGAGTAGCATAATCAAATCCAAGAGAAGTATTACGACCCAAATAGAGCTTAAGGTTCTTAGTAATCTTTAGGACATAGAATCCAAAGATTGCGAATTGAGGGGTACCTAGCTAGTAGTGGTGCTATTTCTTCTTCAAAAGAATTGTGGGCACGGAAGATGGACATACGTAGCAAAAATATGTTTCATTTTTAAAGAGGAAAAACATCAGAGATTTTATACCAATCTTTAAGAAAAAGGATGGTGGGTTTGCTAGCAATGTTGAGGGAAACTTTCATGTGAATGTTAGTTTGTTTACAAATGTTTTCTCTAGGACTCCCAAGAGGGGAACAAACACTTAGAGAGCCAAAGTATTTATTGTTATGAACAGGAAAAAACTTTTCTCCCAAAGCTTGGATACATTTCAAGACTTGTTCCAACCTGTCAACGAGTGTAAAGAAACCATCAAGTAAACTGAGGCTTCAAAAGTCTCTTGGTACTAATGGTTTACCATATGTGTTCTTTCTATAAATGTGGGATCTCAAGACTCCCATAATCCTCTTGATTTTGCAAGAAGCAACAGAAAAACGCAACCTTCTAGTTTTGGTCAATACTAGGGTCATTAAATCAATACACAAAAAAGGTTTGGACAAAGGTTTGAAGTCAAAAAATGAAGCAAAGATCAATACATGAAGATGGAAGTTAGTGCATAATCAGAGAATGAAGGCTCGTATATACACGTACATTAAACATGCTTATACTTTTGTAATGGTCATGAGTTTGTACAAAAAATATCAGGACATGTATGAGAGATGATGAATAAGAAGTTGTAAGAGTCATTAGACACTTTCAAAGTGAAGCGAATAACTCTCATCATTCAGATGTAATGTTTTCTTGAATAGAAGAAAAGTTGCACCCGATATTTTTCTTAGTGCTCCTTCTATGTTTAATCTTTTGTTGAATGCTTTTGTAAACATCTAAGTCTATAGTAGTGTGACGAAGATGTAGTAGGCACAAATTTGATGATAATGTTTTGGTCAATTCCCCTTCCACGGTGTAAAGTTTTGAGTGAGCAAGCACGCATTCTTTAATCTGGAAGGTAAGCTACCTATGGCTAAAAGAATTTGAAATCGGGTTCTAGTTTGAGAAAATTATGCATTAGAAGTTACAGGTGTCAAAGTCGACTATAGAGAAGTACAATTTTAGACATAGGTGAATTGTTAGGAGTAAATCTCAAGATTTAGTAAACCTTTTGAGATGTTTTAACTTGGAGAAGGTGTGCAATCTTTAGGCGACATCTTATACAAATTTTCATTAGAAACTTTAACACATTTGATCCGTCAATGAGTGAGTTATGAGCAGCAGTCTTTTTGGTGTAGTGACTTTCTTCATAGTTAGTGCAAAGATTGATAATCTGGCACTAGTCCTCCAAAACTGGTTGAGATTTTGAGTTGTTCTTGATATAGAGGAGTTGTAACATCAAGGATAACTTGTTCTTTTAGAGATTAACACTCTCCATCACATAGTACATATCCCAAACACAGTGTTGTAACAAAGCTACAACAGGTAGTCTATAACATCTATCTCCAAGTGTGTCTCCCAAAGTATCCAAATGAGTGCCGATAAATTTCTTATATAACACTCTAGAGGGTGAAAATGAGTGGCCTTTCATAATTCAATGATTCCGTGAAGAGATTCAAGACTAATTTTTGACATGGATTGCATGCTCAAAATGATGTGAGTGATGTTCTGGCACAAGGTGGCTACTAGCAGATAAGACTTATTCTTGGCACATCACCAACCTAATTTTAGACCTTCTTTTGATTATTCCTCACATCTACATGGATTTTTGGTGGCTTCACTTGCAAATCCTAACAGATTTACCTTATTCTCCCTTTGGAAAAAGTCATATTAACCATGAAGTTGCATCATATGCCGATTTTGGTGGTCCCTAGAGTTTTTTGGGTTTGGGTATGCCAAAAGTGAGAGATGGGGTCACCTAGTTTCTGATGAACAACAAAAGTGGTAGTAGGGGTCACCTTTGATTTATGGAGCACAAGAAGGTGGTGGAGTCACCAAAATTAGATCGCCCCAATTTTCCATACGAAAGCAAGGAAAGTATGCACCCTAGTTTGGATGCTTAAAAAAAGAGGCAAGTGGGCATCCTAAAATGGGTTGCCCAAGTTGTAGGTGGTGTGCCCCATAATTGGGAGAAAATGAGTGGTGGGTTCACCCTATTTATGTGCTTCATGCAAAAGGTGAGTAGGTGCCTTATGGGATGTATGTAAGATGCAAGACGAGTAGGCCCCTTATGATTTGGGCTTCAAGGCCATAACAAGTGCAAATGGGGGAGGGTGTTGAGATATCAAGCTCAACATGTGATGATCTAGGATGACACATATCACTTTTTCATTTCTGAGACATGCATATGGTCATGCCGGTATATGTCAGGGATACTTCATTGAGCTTTACTAGATTTATCTATCGAGAGTGATGGCACATTTGGTTCTTTCGAGCTCACTCATTTGGAAATATTAGGATTTTCCTTATGTACTATTCTTTATATATATTGTGTGTGTGTGTGAGCTGTCTTGCTTATCTCCTTCTTCGTGACATGGTATCAGAGCCAGTGTGGCAATAGAGAGCTCGTGGAGAAGGCCAATGGTGAAGAGTATGCAAGAAGTCATGGAGAAAGCATGATTCACAAATGACCTCAAATTGCTACAAAAATTGCCGTGGAGGTAGAAGGTGTCAAAATATTTTCAAGGGTTATTTAGGGTCACTTATTTTTGTCAGACCAAGGTTTCAGAGCCATCTCGACCTCCATTTCGAGCCCATAAGGTGGGGCTCACAAAAAAACTAGGCCAATTTGCAAAATTGTAACTTGCGTCCTATTTGAAAACACTCATATATTCCATATCTAAAATTTCAAGCGATTTCATATACTGTTGATACACGAAAACTGTGTTTTTCTAAGATCAAACTGTCACATCATAGTGTGACAGTGTTCAAGCAGAAGTGCTACTTGTAGCGTTTTGCAGTGTTGCGAATTGTTGTAGAAATGGCAAATGTAGATGGAATGAGTCAAATTATGAGCGATAAGCTAGACAAGAACAACTTCCATGCTTGGAGATTCAGAATGATGAATTTCTTGATGGGAAAAGACTATTGGAAGTACATCAAAGGTAAAAATGAAAATTCTCTGCAACTACCAGAGAGGAGTCGGATCGGGGACCAATTAAGAGCATATGAGGAATGGAATGAAGGAGCACAAAAGGTAATGTATTGGCTATCTATTAGCATACAAGATAGCATGATTGGACACATACATGATGCCAAGACTCCGAAAGAGGCTTGGAATAGTTTGGTTGCTTTGTAGGAGACCAATACAAAGGCACACAAATTGCAACTCAAGAACGAGATGCATACGTTGGAGAAAAATGGCATGTCAGTAAGTGACCACACTGAAAATCAAAAGCATACGTGAGTCACTTGCAACTATTGGTGTGAATGTAGATGATGATGATGATAAGGTGGAAGTTTGCCTTCCTGGTTTAGTTGCATATAAGTAGTTTGGAACTTCTATACAGAGTAGGGAAAATATTTTGAATTTTGTTGATTTGGTAGCCATGTTGATTATTGAAGAAAAGAATCTTGGGGAGGATTCAAACTCCCAAGGAAAACCCAGTTCTGAGTAGGTATTCTACTATGGCAAAGGAAGAGGTATAGGTAGAGGCTTTAGAAGCAGATCAAGACATAATAACCAAGACCAAGGTCAACAACAGAATCATGCAGGAGGAAGAGGATAGTTTCAAGGCAAAGGGAGCCAAAGAGATCCTAGAAATTTCCAAAGAAATGATTCAGGTAATGATAGTAAAAAATTTTGGAATTATGGTAAACCTCGACACTTTGAACGTGGTTGCACGTTGAAGAATCAAAATAATAAAATGCAACAAAACAACTATGCATCCACAAGTGAAGATGATTTTGAGAAGTTGTTCATGGTTCAACATCATATGATGAATACAATGTCTGTTAATGGTTCAAAATCGAATGGTAATGTTTGGTCTGTTGATTCACATGCTTCAAATCACATGAAGAGTCATGCAAAATGGTTTAGTAGTTTGCAAAAATTGCCAGTTCCTAGATATGTTGAAATAGGTAATGACACATCACAACCCTATTGAGCATACAGGAAACATAGCACTGTCTATGGAGGATGGGAAGGGAAAACATCTTGTTGATGTGTTGCATGTTCGAAATATAATAAAGAATCTTGTTTCTGTCGGCCAAATGATTGGCCAGAGATTACAAGTCATGTTCAATGCTGATGGGTTATATGTAGAAGAGTACAAACAGGATGGACGATTGGTTTCCAAGGGAAACAAAGTGGGTAGGATGTTCATCTTAAATGTGAAAATTCCTAAAATGAATGCAGCCATGTTTTCAAAAGGTGGAGGAGCTATTTTTGATATAGAGATCTGGCACAAACAAATAGGACATGCAAATTTGCAAAGGCTAAAATTGATGCAGTCAAAGGAGATTGTCAATGGACTACCAAATTACAAAGTTGCCAAAATGCAAAAGGTATGTGCAGCATGTCAATTTGTTAAACAGTCAAGAGCATCATTTTGCATGACAAGAGTGTTAGTGAGAATGTGCTAGAAATAGTACATACAAATGTTTGGGGTCTTGCAAAGACCACATCAATGGGTGGTTGCAGGTTTTATGTTACTTTCATTGATGGTCATACACGGAAATCTTGGGTATATTTCATGAAAGAGAAGAGTGAGGTGTTCACTCACTTCTAGAATTTTAAAGCTATGGTGGAAAAGCAGACAGGGAAGTATTTCAAATACTAAGATCTGATGGAGGAGGTGAATACATGTCAAATGAGTTCAACAATTTTCTAACAAGTCATGGAATTCAACGTCACTTTTCATGCAGGCACACACCACAACAGAATGGCATTTTGAATGCAAAAATAGACATATTGCAAAAATAGCAAGAGCCTTGATGGCTAAGAAGAATATGCCTCATTGTTATTGGGCAAAAGCTGTGCATATAGCTCTATACATCATGAACAGAACTCCAACTACTATTGTAGATCAAGTTACACCTGAAGAGAAGTTCACAAGTAAAAAGCCAAATTTATCACATACGAAAGTTTTTGGTTGTATTGCATATGTACATGTTCTAGATGAGTTGAGGATGAAGCTTGATCCAAAAGTAGAAATATGTGTCTTCATTGGATACTCCCTTGAGGAAAAGGGATATAAATGTTATAACCCACTCACATGACACGGGAAGGTGAGCAGAGATGTGGTATTTGATGAAATGTCAAGCTTCTATGTAGATGCCAAAGATGGAATTAATCTTGAGTCAAATGACAAAGAAAATGCTAAAAAATCAAGTGCAAAATCTCAAGTCTTGAGTGGACCAGATGAATCACGAAGCAATAGTTCCAACTCAAATCGATGGAGTGGAAGATTGAGTGGAAATTTTAGTCTAGCGAATTTATCAAATACATCCAAGAAAGGTAAAGAAAAGCTTTCTGTTGTTAGTAAAACATGTGCAGGTTTTGAAGATAATGGAGATTTAAGCAATTTAGAGAAGAGTCTTGATGAGGAACTTGGATTGCACTCTGTGAAGAATCCAAGACTAAGAAAGGCACATACAGATGATACAAGGAGAAGTGACCCAGAACCAATAATATCGGGGAGGATGCAGAATTCAGTGCAACGACTGAGATATGATAGTTACATGAACTTATTTTAAAGATGCAATTGGAAATGCAAATTGGGAAAAAGCTATGAATTAGGAGATGGCTGCACTTTATGGAAATGATACATGAAAGCTGGTTCCATTGCCCAAAAGAAAGAAACCCATAAGCTTCAATTGGGTTTACAAGGTAAAGCACAATGCTGATGGTAGCATAAGCAGTACAAAGTACGATTGGTGGCAAAAGGATATGCACAGACATATGGCACTGATTATAAGGAAACATTTAGCCCTGTAGCTAAAATTTCTATTGTCAGAACACTTCTTGCATTAGCTATAGCAAATGGATGGACTTTGCATCAAATGGATGTGAAGAATGCTTTCCTACATGATGAGTTATAGGAAAAAGTATACATGGACCAGCCACAAGGATATGAAGATTCAAAGCATCCAGAATATGTTTGCAGGTTGCAAAAGGCTTTGTACAGACTTAATCAAGCTCCTCATGCATGGTATGCAAGGATTATTGATTACTTAACCACCATTGGGTTTTCTATGTGTGATGCAGATCATTCACTATATGCAAGGAAGGGTGATGATGGCATCACAATTGTGGCTATTTATCTTAATGGCTTGATTGTAGGTGGTCATAATGAAGAAAGCATTAAAGAGGTAAAGCAACTTCTTATGCAAGAATTTGACATGAAAGATCTTGGTGTGCTATGCTATTTCTTGGGCATTGAGTTTATACATACAGGAACAGGTGTATGGATGTCACAAAGGCAATATCCCTTGAGTATGCTGCAAAAGTATGGTATGGCTGATTGTAAGCCAATTTTTATGCCATTAGATCATAATTTGAAGTTGGATACTACATGAGGTGAAGCATTGGAAAATGCCACTATGTACAAGAAAATTATGGGAAGTTTGATATATCTCACAATTACAAGGCGTGATCTAAGCTACATGATTGGACTTGAAAGTCAATTTATGCAGGTTCCTAGGAAGCCACATCTAGATTCTCTGAGGTGCACTCTATGTTATGTGAGTGCTACTTTGGATTATGTATTGTTTTATGAAGTTGGTGTAGATTTGTAGGTTCATGGATACACCGATGCAGATTGGGCTAGTAGTATTCTAGATAGAAGATCTACTAGTGGCTTTCTATTCTCACTTGGGAGTGTAGCTATTACATGGAGTAGCAAGAAGCAACCCACTATTGCTTTGTCGAGTACAAAGGCTAAGTATAAAGGTGCTCCAATGGAAGCATGGAGATGCCACTTGTAGATTTAGGTATGGAGGTGCAAAAGCCTATCACCATCTATTGTGATAATCTTAGCAGCATAGAGTTAGCATAGAATCCTGTTTTTCATGCTAGAACAAAGCAATTTGAGGTGCATTATCACTTCATCAGAGAGAAGGTACTAGCAAGAGATATTGATCTTGTTTATGTGAGGATAGATGAGCATGTTGCTGATATTTTTACGAAAGCACTTGGAGCAGAAAAGCTGAAGAAGTTTCGGAAGATGCTTGGGGTAGAGGACATGACATTGAGCATGAGGGGGGAGTACTAATATATCAAGCTCAACATGTGATGATCCATGATGACATGTATCAGTTTTTCATTTCTTGGACATGTATAGTGGTCATGCCAATATATGTCAGGGATACTTCATTGAGCTTTACTAGATTTATCTACCGAGAGTGATGGAATATTTGGTTCTTGCGATCTCACTCATTCACGGACATTAGGATTTTCCTTATGTACTGTTCTTTATATATTGCACTTGTTGTATTCTTTTTTTAGGTCATTCTTGTACATTCCTTTTATGTAATAGAAGAAGAAGAAGAAGATAATTCTTCCTTGCCTCAATTTGTGTGTCTGCTCCTCTTTGATTATGAGTGTGTGTGTGTGTGTGTGAGCTCTCTTGCTTATCTCCTTCTCATGATAGGGGGAACATAGGGTGGCAAAGGAAACTAAGGCGAAATGGTGCACTATTTTGACATCATACACACTAGGGTGAGTGGGCACCCTCTTTTTGTCCTTCAAGCATAAACAAGGTAAGTAATTTTTTCATGCAATCAATGCGAATGAAGGGAGGTGAATAGGGTGACTCATGCTAGTATGGAGTTGGAAGAAAGTAAGGTGACTATATTTAGACAACTAGGGTGGTTACCATCACGATGCAAGCTTCTCTGTTATTTGCTGCAAAGAAAGATTCTTTTTGCTGATGGAAATGAACTACAATACAGAAATGAAATGAAACGAATGGTATATATAGTGGATGAGTTATCCATTTGCATGAATTTGAGTAGGCCTTCACCTTAGAAATGTTAAGGGGCATCTTTTCTTCTTCAAAGTCTTCCAATTTTTGCATGTCGATCTAAGCATTGTTGCTTCTACCTTAGAATTTGGCTTCCCCATAACATTAGTACATATATCGTGATGGTGAGGCTCTGTCCACCAATGGCATTTTGTAGAATCCAAATTCTTCTCCTATTTCTTCCATGTAACTTTCTTGTAAGAAAAATTGACATTACCCCAGGGGTATATTGATGTACTACCATAGAAATTTTTATTAGGGGATTGCTTATCTAAGATTTTGATCACCTTCAAGGTTCTTGTTATGCTTGAATGCCTCTTCTTTATAGTCCTCATAAAAATCTTGGATAGTAGGAGCAAGGGCAATACTGACCTTGTGCTCCATAATTGGATCGTTGGTCCAACTAGATGAAATTTCTAGAAATAGGGCATCTTTCGCTACTATTGGTTCATAAGTTGTGGCCAAATGTACATGCCCATATTCTACATCTTTTGGACACACATCCATAAAACTACCTGATATGGCTTGATTACTTGGTTTTTCTTGGCGCACAATGTAATGGTGTCCTTTGATGAAATTTTGGCCACTTTGCTAAAGTTTCCAAATGGAGACATTTGCTTCCCCAGGACGTGTGTGTAGACAAATTACCTATTCAACTTGCTTTACAGAAGGATTAAATGCTACTCGAGAAATTAGCCCAACTTGAGCATTTTGCACAAAATAAGATGTCTTGCCTACTTACCTAGTATCACAAATGTGGCCACTTTCTAGTGGTCCATCTAAAGTTAGTTGCCCATTTCCTGGCTATTGATCCAAAATTAGGCACCTAGTTTCATGAGGCTCATCCAAAAATAGTCACCCAATTTTAGGAGCCTCATCTAAAATTAGGTGCCTAATTTTTCCATTATGGCTACCTAGGAGATGTCAGCCCATTGAGCCACCCTAAAGGAGGCACCCAAATCAAGGCACAGGATGGCTCATTTGATTGTGTACCTATTTTCCTACAATCATCTTGTTTACCTTCTTCCCCTTTAAATGGGTGTAAATTACATGTTTTTTCCTCAATCAGGCATAATTCTGCTTCTCCTCCTAAAGATTCACTCTTGTTTGTAGAGGCTCAACATGGTCCATTTAGATCTAATTCTTCATTTATTTCATAGATTTCCATAGTGAAACACTGTAGGATGGTCATCATCCAACTAATTAGATTATCTTCTTCTAGTAGCAAGGAAGGCATTACCTCAGTATCCGTTGTATATCTAGTTGCTTTGGCATTGCCACACCCTTCTTTCAAATGTATCCGCATCTGGTTATTGGTCTTTGTAGAGATCCATAGCATGTTTCTTCCCTAATTTTGTAATTCCTTGGGTTGCATGAGCCATGTTATTCTCAGAAGCAAAGGAAAAGAGGTTTCCTAGGGTAATGCAATGACAACAAAACCCAACATAAACTGGTAGCCTTGTACTAAGATAAGTACCTTTTCAAGAATTCCTATTGGTCTAACCTAGTGTTTGTCTACCAATATCATAGTGAATGGTGTTCCTTTATGAAGTCAAGTTTCATTTTATTCATGGTTAAATTTGTTGGTGCAATTAGCAAGCCTAAGTGCATTGCTAAAGCCTTAGGACTACTCATCCATTTATGCCTTGAAAATAAATAACTAGATGTGAATCTATGCTAGTTATTTTGGGCATAGTTACCTTGGATAATTGTTAAAGCAAGAGAGTCAGGCATCTCATAAAGTTAGAGAGCTAAACCCACGACTCATGTGCTAGGAAGAATCAATTCAAATTATCCCTAAAGTGTAGGATCACTTTTAGGTGAGTGAAAATTCAAATTCAAACTCAAATTAAGAGTATAAATAGACATGTTTCTAGTCATGGAATATGAGAGCCATTTTGAAAGACATTGAGTTACTTCAGTGAGCTTACATTAATCTCAACTCATCTATGATTAGTCCACTACACTTCCCTTCTATCATATGTTCACTAGCATAAACATTTTGATACATCTCTGTCTACTATTTTCTATTGCATCTTCATTATTATAGTGATTTTGTGGACTCAATTTCTCTGAATTTACTCACTCATTTGCTATAGTTTAGCTTGGGTTAGGTAGATGCAAGTGTCTACTACTTTCATATCCACCTTCATCAAGTTTGGTTGAGAGGATCGTGAGATATGAAGCATAGGACTATGTCTCCGTACCTTCTAGATCTTGAAACGTTGGGATGAACCCCTTTGCTTCTTAGAATCATTTCTTAGTTCATGGTATAGATAAATTGATGGAATAACTTGCTTTAGTTAGCTACAAACTCCAATTAGGTGTGTGCAGAATCTCCTAGGTCAATTCATACGAGATTGTGAGCACTGACCAAGACACTAAGCACTTCTATTCCCAAAATAGAAGGTTTCTTCACACTCTTGCATATGCAAGTTATGTGTTTTGATGCAAACATTTGGGAATGGTGTTCCAAAGCACTTAGTGGTTCCAAATGCATTATTATGAAGCTAAAGATGTAAATTAAGAAACCTTGGAGTTAACTTGGCAGGGTGTAGAGTAGGTTTTGTGCAACACCACCTCATCTCGAGAACCTACCTATCCATCTCCTCACAATGGTATGAGAGCAACAAAAAATCAACATGGGAGATGGAATTCCTTCATCCATATACAAGTTGGATTGAGGTAACTACTCAGCTTGGTCACTTAGATTGGAAGCTTACCTTCAAGGGAGAAACCTCAATGGTTACATATCTAGAGATGAGATGATGCCAATCCTTAGAAGCAAAGGACAACTAACTCAAGAAGAACAAGAGAGGTTAACCACATGGTGTTCAAAGGATGCTATGGCAAGGTCATATATTCTTAACTCAATCTCTGATTTTTTTACTTCCACACATCAAGAGTTGCAAGAATTCACAAGAGACCTAGAATGCCCTTGAATCACTCTTGTCATCAAGTACCAAGGCAAGAAAGAATCAACTATGGATGGAGTTCACCAACTCAAGAAGATGCCCAAAAAAAGTTTCACTAATTTTGTCAACAAAGTGAAGGACATAGTAGATAAACTTGGGAGCAATGGAGAGATCATTGATGATGAGTAGATAGTAAGGCAAGTGATCAATGGAATAAAGGTAGATGACAAATGGGAAGCTTTCACCACAACCTGCATGGACCTCTACATGGACATGCAGGTTCCTAACTTCTATACCCTCATGGGACAATTATTCACACATGAGGAAAAGCTTATGAAGAATGGAGACAACTCAAAAGCTAACCAATCCTCTACTCTCTATATAGATAAGAATAATAATAAAGATAACAAAGGTAAAGGTAAAAAAATAAAATTTGGTGATGAGGGTAGCACCTCTCAAGCAAACTTTGCAAGTAGAGGTAGATGCTCAAGAGGAGGAAGTAGAGGAGAAAGACAAGGCAGGGGGAGAACTCAAAGCTCATCTGCATGTGCCATATGTGGACTAACTAATCACATTGCTGAGAATTGTTTCAGGAATCCGAGAAACCAAAGAGGAATAGGTTACAATAGAGTAGGCTATGGAAGCTCAAGAGGTAGATTCAACAACAACCATGGCTACAACAATAACTCATACAACAACAATAGTTATCAAGGATGATACAGAAGAAGGAGAGACTACAACAACTATGTAGATGATCAAACTCAAGAGGATTCATTATTTGTGATGAATATGACCATGAAGCAAGGTAAAGCAGATGAACATGTATTCTATATAGACTCAGGTTGCTCAAATCATGTAGCGCGGAATGTAGCTCTACTCTCAGACTTGGAGGATCCAAGGAGTAGACATGAAGTCAAATAGGAGATGACACAAGGCATCTAGTGGAGAAGATAGGCAATGTGAAGACTTTGGGTTGTAATATGAACCTATTGAGCAAGGTATTGTATCTTCCAACTATCACAAAAAATCTCATAAGTGTAGGTCAAATTGTTCAAAAAGGATTGCAAGTGAGATTCACAAAGAATGGAGCATTTGTTGAGGATCCACATTAGGGATTCAAGAGAATATCAAGAGGATAAAAGTCGGGTAGATTATTTACATTTGAGCTCCAAGATACTAGAAACATTGCATTGTTCAATTATCGTACTGAAACCTTATCAGAGTTGGAAATTTGGCACAAGAGGCTAGCTCATATAGGTGAAAGGGCTCTAAAGCAAATTAGTAGGGATCAAAGTGTGCTTGTTCTACCAAACATATCCAAGAAACACATGATATACAAATGTAGTGCTTGTCAATTTGGAAATCTCATAGACAACCATTCACAAAGATGAGATACATTGGTGGGGACTTATTGGAGCTAGTCCATACAGATGTATGCAGACCAAACAAGGAGCCTTCAATCTCTAGATCCAGTTATTATGTGTCATTCATTGATTATTTAAGTAGATGGACAATACTATACTTTATGAAGCATAAATATGAGGTGTTCTCTTGTTTCAAAAAGTATCTAGCACTTGTGGAAAATCAAACAGGTAAGAGTTTGAAGAGGCTAAGGTCAGATGGAGGGGGAGAATATTTCTCCCATGAATTTGATTCATATCTACAAGAGAGAGGAATAAAAAGAGAGATTACAACCAAGTATACCCCAGAGCAAAATGGAGTAGGAGGGAGAAGAAATAGAACCGTAGTGGAGGCTACAAGGTCAATGCTAAATGAGAAAAAGTTGTCCAACTACATGTGGATAGAGGCTCTATCCATAGCCGCCTATCTGATCAATAGTCTCCCATCAAAAGCATTAGATGGGATGAAACCTTATGAAGCATGGAATGGAAGAAGACCTAGCGTTGATCATTGCAAGATCTTTGGGTGCATAGCATTTGCACACATACCTTCATAAGGCAGAGGCAAATTAGATCCACGGGTAGAGAAATGCATCTTTATTGGCTGTGACCTTAATCAAAAAAGGTTAAATGCTATATAATCCAAGCAATAAAGGTTTTATTGTAAGTAAAGATGTTGCATTTGATGAAAAAAATCTTGGTTTGAAGATGATTGCAAGAAAATCAAACTTCCCTATCGCCTAGAAGAAGACTTTCCAACATTGTCAAAGAGGAATGAGCACACAAATGAAGAATCAAGTGATTCCTATGATGATCTGAAGACTCCAAGAAGGGAACTCAACTCTTGTGTCACTCTAGCACAATGGCAAGTACCAACATGAGGAGATCCACCTCATAATTCTCAATTTGTAGAGACGTGAGGACTAGTATGAAGACTATGAGCACGTGATGGCACGTGTGTGAGTGAGAAGCACACAAGCATGCACACACATACACACACACACAAGGCAAGAAGGAAGAGAAGAACAATGGAGTTCTTTCTATTACTCAAGAAGTCTCTTACAATTGCTCAAAACTCTAACAAACGAACCCCAAAAATGAGCTCTCTAGCTCCTTTTATAGTTTTTTGACTAGCTTTGGCCCTGTCCAGACCTAGTGTCTAGCCTAGTTAAGAATTAGGTTCTAACGCATGTTTGGGGGCTCAAACGAAATCAAAAAATTACAAAAATTGATGTGCAAGTACTTCTAACACTCCTCAAGCTCAAGGATTCCTTGGATTCAAAAAAATGGAGTTTAATCTATCAAAAACGATATTTACAATGTTTGTGTAGTGATGAAAATCACTTTGATAGAAAATAAATTATGAAAAAAAATGATTGGGTCTCTTATATGCCGGATTGTACTTGATTGATCTATCTCCTAATTACTTCTATGCCAAAACTCCCCCCTCGCTAGTGTCTGTCACCCTTGACAGGCCTCTTTTCTATAGGGTGGTAACTACACCAAGCTTAGTTTCGCATCTTCTCGTTAGTTCACCATAAGCAGAAGTCTTCTCATCCAATATACATACAAGGATTTGCAGTGTACCAAAACTACCCTTCATAGATATCTCCTTGGATGCTCTCGTACATACAATGGTTAAGCATCGCTCAAGTTGTGGACCTTCAAGCTCTTCCCTCTTACCATGGTAAGGGGAAACAATAGTTGTGGATGCCATGTTCATGCCAGGTGCTTGACATCTACCAGATAAGGCAGCAATAATATCATCTGCTAGCCGAGACACACTTCTATCAAAATTGATAAATGCCCAGTAATCATCGATTCCACCTTCAACTAAGTATGACTCATTCACGTTCCATGAGCCAAACCTGGGAACAAACTCTCTCTCTTGTCTCTTTTATTATTTATTTTTTTAATTTTATTTTGAGACAATGTCACCAAACAAGATGACAGATGTTAGTATCAGCAAAAATAATTGACATATGTCAATGTGCTCTTGTGCATGGGACTCTTAGTTGTGTCTATGCATGGCCATGTAATGTGGCCCTATGTTAATGCATACTTTGGAAACGCATGGCCTGAATGGTGCAAAAGAGAGGGTTGTGCAGGGAGCACATGGTTGTCGCTAGTCGAGGCTTTCGATGTTATTTGCGGATGTTGATGCCATCTTTCGTGGAGGTATCCATTGGATCTCGCGATGACAATTGATCCTGCCTCCTTATGGGGATCCATTTGAGAATGATTTGCAACTATGTAGTGAGCACCTTTGGCCTATTCCTCCTTGGATGGTTTTGTGATTGTTGTGTCCCTTGTGGTTGGTGCTTTCGTTTTGTAGGGGCCGCTGATGCTTTTGGCTTCCAAACCCATACCTCTGTGGCTGGTCGCTTGACTCGCGTTGAAGAGGTTAGTTGTTCTACTTTTGTTCTTGGTGTTTGGTTCTGACCTTTGCCTCGCCTTGGCTTCTTTGTTGAGACTTTTTGCGTATGGGAGAGCATAAGTTGTTGCAGACATAAGAGCTTCCTAGGTACCCACATGTGTAATCGCCCTTGTTGAGCTGCAACTAATTTCTTAGGCACCCAAATTTGTCGGAGATCTTGTGGTTGAGCTTTTCCGAGCTTCTTCCTTCGTCTTCTGGCCTGGTCGGCTTGCTTGGATGGGGTTTGTGGGGCCAAGGTGGGAGGTTGCCTGCCTTTGCATACCCAGATCTGCGACATGCCAGGAACTGCTTTCTTGTTGAATGGTGTCTTTCTATTTGCTATAGCAATTGTCTTGAATTGTTGTGCTTGCTTCTTAGGTTGAACTACTGGGGATGCTTTACTCTTCAAAAAAGAAGGAGGGTTTGCTTGCCTTTGTGACTGTCCTTCCATGATTGAGTCCTTCCGGATCATAGAGCTTTTGACACATACAACATCTTGCTCGTGAAGATTAATCTTAGAGGAACTAAGAGAGTATGTGGTGCCATGATCTGTGAGCATGCAGTTCTCTAATTCTAATCTAATACATTGTTCATGTACCCAAACTAGAAGAATTTGAATTCTCAGGTTTAAGTTAACTACATGGTCATAGATCCAATCTTGACCCAAGACAAGTGGTTCTGTAAGGTTCTCATCTTGACACACTCGCACTTTGACTTTCATTGGAACATCTTGAAGGTAGATGGGAAGTTCCACCTCACCCAAACAAGGGGTTTCCACACCTCCCAATCCTATGAGATAAGCTTCTATGGGATTGATGTTCAACTGCAAGTCTTGGCAGTAGGACAGTCTAACTACACTACTTGCTGCACCTAAGTCAATCAATGCTTTCACACTCCTGGCACCCTTTCCTTGTCCACTGTACACTGATATTTTATCCCATGTTCAACTAGAAATGCATTAAAATTAAAAGACATATGTTCCCCCCTCGATTAGAATGAGCAATGCCCATTTTACATGCTGACAGATTTTCAGCCAAAACTAGAAACTATTTGAAGCACATAAACACTTCGGACTTTGCTTTCAATTGATATACCATGCATGCCTGGAAAAATCATCAATGAAAGTCACAAAGTAAAGATCGTTTCCAAAAGAGGGTGTCTACATAGGACCATCGACATCACTGTGAACAAGCTACAATTTCTAAGTATCTTGAACTGAAGCATCTTTTGGCAATGAGGAATGTTGCATTTTGCCCAAAATATAGCCTTCACAAACATGTTTACTAGGTGCCTCAAGTTTAGGCAGAGAGGACACCATTTCATATTTTTCTAGGCATAGCAAACTAGCAAAATTCAGATGACCAAGTTGTGAATGCCAAAGCTTTGCATCTGATAAAGCTTGAGAATCATGTACTCTACATGTTGAATCATTCATTGATTTTTCATAGTTTATGAGCTTATACAGCCCACAACATAAAATGCCGAAAGCAATAATGACATCGCCATTTGATAGATCATGAACTGTACATTTGACATCAAAAAATTTCACAACCAAGCCAGTCTTGGCTAAAGCTAAACCTAATAACATATTCTTCTTGATCCTTGGCAAAAATAAAGCATCCAAAAAATGTAAAATAACTACCACCAGCAATAGTCAAAATGATCTTACCAACTCCCATGATAGGATAAGAGGAGTTGTTGGTGCATGTGATAGTATTCCCTATAGGGGTAGTTCATGTGAAGTGAAGAAACTATGCTGCAAGGTAATATGTTTGGTAGCCCCACTATCAAAGTACCAAACATATGAGTCTACTGCAAACATACACTCTTCATGAGAAGATGTGTCATAACTTCAAACAGTGGTAAATACCCATTCTTCATTCTGCACAAGATTAGCAAACTCTATTCTGGGTGTAGAGGCCTCCACAACAACCAGTCGTGCCTCTTTCTTCCTTGCCTCTTTAGCAGCCTGTTTTGGACAACTCTTTATGACATGATAAATTCCTTTAGAGTATTTGCGAAACAATTTTTTCTTTTCTATTTTCTTTTTGTCCCTGTCATCCTTCTTTGATTGTGTAGAATTAGCAAATTTTTGGCTACTAGTAGAAGAGCTCCATTTACCTTTGCCCTTCTAACTAGCCACGAAAGCTTGATCTGCAACACGCATAATGGACTTCTTATGCCTAGAGTGATCTTGAAAGGTAAAGATGGTCTCTCAAAAAAAAAATCACCTCTCAATAAAGTGGGTGATCACAAGGGAGGAAGATGAGGGTAATAGTTGTATTCGCATTACCTTCAATGACATCACCACTAAGGTAATCATCCACTCAAAGTCACATGTAGCTCTAGCTACCAAGTGCTTGAGGACTAGACTAGGAAAATCAGCATTAATACCAACGTGAACTAATCCACAACTAGCAAATGGGTACATGGAAAATCTCTTAGGACATGTGGTGCAAGATTAAGCACACTTGTACCATTTATGATTTAAGAGAGGAAAGAAATTATGAGCTACTATTAGAAAGACCCTTCATATGCCAACTTCAAGTGTTGCAAAAGTGGGGTGGAAATGCAGTTTACATGGAATATCAAGGCACAACAACACGAATAGATTTATTATCTAACTCTTATAGAGAAGTTTCATTGATGCAAGATATTTTGAGAAAACTCAGAGTTCAGGTGAATCCATGGAAGAGAACAAGGATTGGAAACATGAGGATACTCATTTATGGATGTGCCTAGTTTCAAAAGGACATGATGTTAGGAAAAGAAAGAACAAAGAGGTTAAGTGTAAAGAATTTATTTTTGATCAACTAATTGAAGAGACCTCCTACATGCATACTAGGTTTCTAGATGAGGATTTTGAACTTTATAACTGGGTCCAGATCCTTACAACTTTGGATATGGAAAATAATGTGAAGATCTGAACTCCATGTCAAGATGAAGAGCGTTGTGACCTATTTATGGTGCAATTAGTCGTTAATGACAAGGAAGATGAGATAGGTTATGAAATATCTAAAATATCTACCGATGAGAGAGTACAAGAGAACAAGGAAACTTTAATGAGATAAAACCATATTAATGCTTTCAAGAGAGGGAGAAGAGAGCTACCATACAAGGATTTTTTTGCATACAAGGATTAATTTATCAAAGTTGGATTTATGGATCCTAGAGTGACACCTAAGTCAATAACTCACTATAAAGAAGTTATAATTTAGAGAAATTGAAAGATAGAAAAGCACAACCAAAGTAGGAAGACAAAGACCTAGCCTCACAAAAGGATTATTTGACCAAAGTTGGACTTATGGATCCTAGGGGGACACCTAAGTCAATAATTTGCTACAAAGAAGTTATAATTTAGAGAAAGCAAAAGACAAACAAGCACAACCAAACTAGGAAGAGAAAGACCTAGCCTTTGAAGTCCCATAACACTTGAAGAAATACATTGTCCAAGAAAGTGTTGTTCAATTGGAAATGCCCAAGGGAGAGTTTGTCCTATGAAAAACATACGACAATAGAAAAATACTATGAAAGTAGACATTCTACATGCAAATGGTGAGGATATATGCACTCAAATTGCCAATGACCTTACTAGGGAAGAAGCAATAACATTGACTATATTCTTGAAAAAACATAATTTTCTTATAATATTTAGAAAGGTGTGGATCCAGAGATATGCTCTCATACAATTCCCATGATGAGCACAACAAAATCAATCAACAAGAGGCCATATACATAGAATGAAACATGGTGCAAGAAAATCAAAGACGACATAGAAAAATTTATAGAATCAAGATTTATTTATGAAATTGAAGACACTAAATGGGTCTCCCCAATGGTATTAGTACCCAAAAATAATGGAAATTTCATGTGTGTATCAAATAAAAGAAGTTCAATTAAGTGAACATCAAAGATAGTTATCATTTTCTGATAACTTACCATCTATTAGAATGGGTGGTCAGAAAATAAGACTACAACTTCTTATATGGATTCTCATGATAAAATCAAGTATCTATTTCCCAATAAGACCACTATAGAATTTCTTTTGCAATATAATGAGGTGTCTTTGCATTCAGATTCATGCCTTTTTTTATGAATGCACTTCCAATTTTTCAAAGATTTATGTGTCAAATCTTCAAAGAAATCCTTAGTGAATGCTTGGAAGTTAATGTTAACAACCTATGTGCACATTGTAATACAACAAATTCTTAATCTTAGATGGATATTTGATAAATGTATAACCTATCAAGTATGTCTGAATCGAAAATGTGTGTGTTCATGGTGCATCAATGTCAAACGCTTGGGCATATCATCTGAAAACATGGAATTTCAACCGACTAAGAGAAATTTTGAGTAGTAGTTGATCTACTAAGATTGACAAATGACAAAGAGTTCCAAGCATTCATAAGCTATTCTCGCCATTACCCATGATTCATTCACATTTATGCACTAATTGAAAGACCTCTTTACTCTTCAATTAATCAATTCGAGTGGAGAGAGTATTGTGAGAAGTCCTTTCAAGAACTAAAAAGATGTTTGATGTCAGCACCTATACTTAAATTTGTTGATTGAAGAAGCCATCCTCATCCACTTGGATGCTTCTACCTATGCTACAAGATGTATTCGATCCCAACCAGTAAAGGATGGCAAGATGAATTTCCCTATTTCATTTGCCAATTGACAATTAAATAGTGTTGAGGGAAATTACATCACAACAAAATGAGAAGGTCAAGGTATGGTCTATGGTGTGAAAAAATTTAGCCAATATCTGATGTCTAAGAAATAAAAAATCTTTGTAGACCACCAAGCTTTGTAGTTGAAGGCCTATTAGATGGTTCTTATTACTCATGGAGTATGACTTTTAGATAGTAGTGAAGATTGACAAGAATGGGTAAAGAGAAGATGTCCATTTCCTTTTTTGAATCCAATAGTCATTTCTTCACTATTCTAGGAACCAAAGAAACCAATCATCATCATAGATTTTGCACAATAGTTAAAGTTCTTGCTTCTCACAATTTCATTATAATTTTGAATATCAGGATCTCTTAATTCATGCATATAGATCACAAATAAACTTGCATATATGTAGATGCAAACTACTTTCATTTATATTTTACTATTAGCATTGGCCATCCAAGACTTCTAGTCCAATGGCTATAGGAACTTGTTCATAAAGAGCTGGTTCATCAAGGACAAGAAGAAGAAACCTCTTCATGCAATAACCATTTGCTTCACACACAACTTTGTCATTTGAACCACAAAGATCCATTTCCACTTCAAGTATGCATCCACTATAGGTCCACATTACATAAGCTTGCATCAGACATGACTGCTCAATTCCTTTACATAAGTGAAACTTTGTATGTGAGGATACTTCAGATGTAAACTTTTTTTAATACTCACATTTTCCTTATAGATGATTATCACTCATAGACCCACATGAGAATTGGCAGCTTGCTCTTCTTTCCAACATATATTCTTTGTGCAAGATGATGATTGTCCTCTTCAAAAAACATACTACTTATAGGTCATCATAGGGCCAACCCATGGACCACAATCAATCATCTCCTTCAAAGTAAAAATTATGACAATTCATCCATAGTTTGGTTGGAGGGACACTACCCAAACTTATCTTACTTAGAAAGATTTTGCATGATCCACCACTCAGATGGGTAGTGAGATGGGTTTGTTAGCCCCTTTGGTTTTTCTCACCATGTCACTATAAGATCTTCATAGTAGCTTGTTATTGATACTTTCTAATAGTTTTCTAGTGTACTTTTGAAAGATATGCATGTGATCATGAATGGATTGTCAAGAGAAGTAAGAATAGGAGATTGAATAGGACAATTCTAAGAATTTTTTTTACTAATTGAATTCTAGTCATGGTGCTATCTTCTTGTTCTAGATTGCAGGGATGTGGATAGAAAGTTTTTTTTATAATGTATTTTTTTATTTTGAAATTGGCAAACATTATATCCACAAGAGATATGTGAAGATCTTGATAAATCCAGAGGATCTTTTCAAATGGCCTATTCACATGTCCCTACGTAGTAAAGGTGTTTAGGGAAAAAAATAGGTCTCAATGTCTATACCTTTTGTTCTAGTAAAACAAATAGGGAGGGCGAACACATGTATCATTATCTAACGTAAAATTTCGTATCTCGTATATTCTATGCTCATTGGACTACTTAATTAAAAAAATAAGTTCCCAATCCTATAATGTAAGCACCTTCTTTGTTGGATATCCCTTGAGCACATCCTTCCAAAACCACATAATTCGCATATCTTTAGATAAATGCACTTAAAGATACATTCATAGGTCTAGTTTACAAGGCAACAGATGAGACAAAAGTTTCCTCATATCCATGCATTACACTTAGTCCCCCTATGATAACTTCTAAAGTTGGTCCCTAATTATTTTTCTTCTATTTTTAAGTGGTTATTAGCTTTCTTTTCTTCTATTTCTCATATCACACACGATCTTGAAATCTTCATCAACATTTTCTTCATTCATCATTTATTTTTCTATTTGGCAAGTCATTGTCACTCAATGATACTCGTATTTTTCCAATATTTTAAAAATATTTAGGAACAATATTTTTTTCTTTTCAAGGATACATGTAAAATCTAAAAATAGCCTCTAGAAAGTTTCAAACTACTTTTTTAGAAGTTTTTGTAGGTATCAAATACCTCACTACAATGCACACATCTAGAGCATGGAATCTATGTATCAACACCCACGATTACCCTAGATCCGCACCAAATCCTCTATGGAGGATGATAGAAAAATAGGAAGGGGGAGTGTTGGAGGAAGGTTAGAAAGTGGTTGGAAAGCCTAAGGTCAAAGTGGTTAAATCTTAGTCAAAGGATGAAGGATCTGCTAAAAGGGAGTAAAAGCTTTGAAATGAGGAAAGAATGTTTTCTCCCCATTTTTTATCTAGAATACTTATAAAAATGCTGCATTTTAGCATAGAACCATAGATTCTTCATAAATCAAGGACGCCATCTTAAACCCAAGGATTATTCAAGCTTCATGGCATGGTTAATATCTCCACACCAATTTCCACATTTTTTGTGACTTTGATTTGACCTCCAAATATCCTCTAGATGCCACTTTTAAGCTAAGTAGGACATCATATTGTAGATACACCTCTTCTAGAGTATATAAAATAGATCTCATTATTTCGGGTTAGCTTGTTTAAGATTAGTCTTTGAATGAGCTATGTACTCATTAACTGAGCAAAAAAGAGCTTCTTGAAGCACAACACCTCTTCTCTACACGTGAGTTTGTGTGCATGCATATGTATGTTAGTGCCTACATGTGTGCTTGATCTTTATTTTGTTGTGGATGCATGTACATCCATCTTGCAATGAGAAGTCTCCATGGCTACTGTGGATATTGTCAATGCCTCATCCAGATTTATGCAATCATAGCTAAGGTCTTGTACAACCTTCTAATGAGTTTTGAATCAAATGATGATTGTGAGAAGGCATTTGTGGCATTAAAATGATGTTTGTGCTCAATCCCAATTTTCACAACATCCAACTAGAATAAGCCTTTTAATATCAATGTTGATGCCTCTAAGTGTGCTACTCGATGTGTGCTAGCACAACCTACTAATGAAGGAAACATAGATCTACCTATAGCATACACAACTAGGCAACTAAAAGTAGTTGAAAGAAATTATACAATAACCAAAATAAGAAGGATTAGGTATGGTCTATATGGTTAAAATTTTTTGGCATATTTTCTTGTAAAATAGTTTAAACTCTTTACAGACCTCAAGCTTTTCTTTATCTGGTGAACAAAGCTTCCAATATGGGAATATTAGGAGATTTACTTCAGAAAGGACTTATAAGACCTAGTTGTTCTCCATTTGAAGCACCTCTTCTCTTACTGGAAAAGAAGAACAAGACTTATAGGATGTGCATTGACTATAGAGCACTCAATAAGACCACAATTAGAAATAGATATCCTATTCCTAGGATAGATGATTTTTGCTAGATAAACTTTGTGGAGTGTGTGTCTTTAGCAAAATTGATCTTAAATCTTGGTATCATCAAATAAGAATGACACAAAATGCCATTTATAAGATTACATTTATAACTCAAACTGGTCACTTTGAATTCATGGTAATGCCTTTTGGAGTAACCAATGCACCTGCGACATTTGCATGCATAATGAATAACATTTTTCTTGATTACCAAGCTTTTTTTCTTATTTTCTTTGATGATATGCTTGTCTATAGTGAGAATGATAGTGACCATGAAAATCATTTAGCAATAGTATTTAAGTTGTTATGCAAAAACAAAATTTATGCCAATCTTGAAAAGAGCTATTTCTTCCAAAAAGAATTAGAATATTTAGGCCATATTGTTTCTAACCAACACATTCACGTAGATCCAAAGAAAATTAAAGTAATTTAAGAATAGCATGTACCTTAATCTATGAATGATGTATGCTCTTTTATAGGATTAGCTAGTTTTTATAGAAATTTTGTAAATGTTTTTTCTTATTTAGCACTTGCACTCATACTATTATTGAAGAAAAAGTTAAAATTTGCATGGGGATTAGCACAACAACAATCTTTTGAAAAACTTGAACATGCACTTTCTCATGCACCTATTTTGCAATTACTAGATTTTACACAACCTTTCCATGTAGTTACATATGCTAGTGGTTTAGGTATAGATGTTGTATTATTGCACAATGAGCATCCCATTGCATTTGAAAGTAGGAAACTTAAACCATCTGAAAAGAATTAAAGCACATAGATAAGGAACTTTTAGCTATTGTGCATGCTTTAAAAATTTGGAAACATTACCTCATGGGCTCTGGAGTTCTTGATGGGCTTCATTGATACAATTTTTTCATCCTATGATTCAATATCAACCTAGCAAAGCTAATGTTGTAGCTGATGCCCTTAGTCATTTCCCATCCCCACAAAGAATTATTGTTTCAATCAATAATATTTTTGTTGTTCATATTCATTCATTTCATGACATGATTCCTACTTATGCATTTGATTTGTATTTTTCACAAACATGGAATGCTTTCAATAATTCTATAACATTTAGGTAGGATCACTACACTTTTCATAATGAATTCTTGTATTTCCAACACAAGTTATGCATCACACATGGTTTTAAAGAATTCTTTATGAAGGAGATGCATGAACCACCATATATGGGTCATAGGGGCATACACAATATTATTTCTACATGTGAAGAATTTTTCTTTTGGCCAAATATGGAAAATGACATTGCACAATATTTTTCCCATTGCATTGTGTATCAACAAGTGAAACAACATCATGTGAATCATTTGGATTATTGATACCACTTCCCATACCCAATGGACCATAGGAAAAAATTTCTATGGATTTTATTATTGATCTTCCTACAACTTCATCTCAGAATGATATGATTTGGACAATTTTTGATAGATTTAGTAAACAAGCATATTTCATTCCTTGTAAAAAGACTCTTTCTACACCTCAAGCTGCAAAGTTCTTTATTAAATGTATTTTTCCACATCATGGTTTTCCAAAAGTTATTCTTTTTTTGGATCGAGATGTTCATTTTTGTAATAACTTTTGGGTTCATTATTTCAAAATTTAGGTTCCAAAATAGACTTTAGCTCTGCGTTTCATCTTGAAAGCAATGGGCAAAGGGAAGCTACAAATAGTACTATTTTAGATCTATTATGTTATTATTCTTTAGATAATCCAAGTAGTTGGGATGAGAAAATTCCTTTATTATAGTTTGCATATAATAACACAACACAGACCACTGCTAGACATGCACCATATGAAATTGTTTATGGTAAAAAGCTTCCCACTCCCATGACTCACTCAAACTGATATACCTATGGCTAACTCTTTTGCACAAGATCATATTTCTACACTTCATTAGGTTCATGAGCACATTAAAAAGAGTCAAGAACATTACATGCGTAATGTTAATAAGAAACAAGTATTTAAACAATTTAATGAAAATGAATTTGTATGGACCTTTTTGTATTATTCAAAAAATTAATGAGAATGCTTTTAGATTAGACATACATTCTCATTGAAATATAAATACTTCTTTTCATATTAGTTTATTAAAATCATTGAAAGGGCCTTTACCACTCATTCCTATTTTAGATGATCCTCCTTTGTTAGAAGAGGATGCTAAAATTTTAATTCCAGAGAAAATACTTGATTATGATGTTACTAGTACACATGTATGTAATCAATATTTAGTTGAATATAAAAATCATTCACTTGAAGAATATCAATGGATTCATAAGACATCACTAATTCCACATTATGATCATTAGATTTCTGCATATCATTCATAGTCACATTAAATTCTACTTTTCCAATTCCATGCATGTGTTTTTACATGGAACATGCTTATGATTGTTTAGTGATTGGACATGTGACTAGCCATCCATGTGTATTTTTATCTTATCAATTGAGGTCAGTTGCTTGTCAACTAGGAGGCATGTTATACTTTATGGAATAATGGAATGTTATATGGATTTTAATTTCTTGAGGGTTTTAATGTGATTTGTATTTTGATTTAGCAGGTAAAGACTCATGAGGGTGTGAACACGTGTGGACTTATTTAGATATTTATAAGAATATTTAGAAGATAGTATTTTGGTTATTTTTTGTCAAAATAATAAATCACTTTTCAAGTGATAGAAGTAGTGATTGTCACATTTACAAACTTTTGAGAAGTAGTGCAATACCATTAGTGAACTTAGAAGGTGATGTAATGAAAGACTACATTAGTGGATCCAGAGTCAAGCTTTATCAAGAATTAGTGATAGAAGAGATGGCTAAACGACTAAATCAAGTTAAGAGGCATAGAGAGGAAGAATAAAGAAATAGAGAAGAGGCATGGGCTGAGGCCCTAGAATGCATTAAATGTATGAAGTTGAGATGATAAGGCATATGTCACTTTAGGAATGCTAACATTGAAGATCTTCACCTTGTAATAGTCAATTCCTACCCTAATGTCCCAAGAGATCACATGGAAATGTGCCAAAAAAGCATGCATACCTCCCCAAACGTAGTGGATAGAAGACCGTTCATCTCAATAGAGGTAGGACATGGCACTGAAATCAAGATTATTAGAACCTTGATTGATTCATGAGTTATCAGGAGTTTCATTAAGTCTTCGTGTTGTGAAGACATGAACATACAAGTGAATATGATTGATGCTTACCTCATAAGATTAGGAGAAGTGGAAACTCCACGCATTGGTAAGGTGGAAATTCCTATTCTCACACATGATGTTCCCTTGATACTAAAACTATTAGTTTTCCATGGTGAAGATCTCAAGGAACCTTTGAAATTGGGCTAAGATTGGATCTATGATCATGCAATTCACTTGAACCTTTGAAGATCTCTTCTTTAGGTTCTGGTTACTAAAGAATGTGTTAGTCTGCAAATAGAAACTCTTGGGTCCTGTGCTTCAAAGTCCACTCAGTATGCATGTACCTCTAAGTGTGTTGTGCATATTGCCTCACCTCTTAATGGACAAATAATGCAAGTGTTGGATCACCATTCTTTTATAAAGAAACTTTTGATGATGCAACCACATCAACTTAATAAATTACTACAAAATAACCATGAGATATGAAATTTTCCTACACCCCTACATACCTACTAATATAGAAATCAACCTATCCTATGCACAAAGAAGGTTTGTATGAAAAAAAGTGAAAACTTGATTGTTCCACTTAAAGCATCCTCAACATAGCAGAAGAAGGAAGCATCCCAAAGGCATAAACCTAACACAAAGGTAGACATCAACTATGTAAAATATGACAAATTTGGATCTCCAAATAGTCAAGGAAGGCATGCCCTAATAGCGCTCCCATTTGGGCTTTCTAAGACTTGCTTACAATCCCAAATCACTCACCTTAGGAAGCCATAAACTTTCTCATTCTTACTATACATTCGTAGGGAAAGCCCCTTCACATATAGATCCTTATACACATTCTCCTATAAGAGTTTGAAAATAGGTACCTAAGACTACCCCATGGCCTACAAGCTTTATTGCCCCCTAGCAGTTGTTTTCAATCATCCACATCACAATGTGATCCCACAAGGAAATCTCATCCTCTTAAAAAACCTTTTAATAGATTTGCCTGACACAAACGTTGTAATATACACCTAGATCATCTAACACATGTGGAGTTAATTCACTATCCAAAGTATGCACATAGGTGATCTAGCAATATGCATTACGAAGAGTTTGAAGAGTGCACAGATACACCATAAGTGCTACAAGGGAATCATGTCTGTGTTGGAAAGGGATTGAGGTATCACCATATTGGAATCAAATTATCTTTCCATATTAATATCTTTTCCTTGTGTAGCACATCATTATAGTCCAAAGAACTTGGCTATGAAAACATGGAGCACTTCCACACTAGGCCCGAGTCAACAACTAGTCGATTATTGCTCTCTACTACAATGCTACCTCCATCCCAACTTTCTAGTTCCCAAGGACTTGTGCCTATTGAAGAACCACTGGTGGGAAGAACTAAGGGAGACCATGCAGAATGACACTAGTTTCAAAGGCTTGTTGGAACATATAGGAGATCTCCCATACATGTGGGAATCTAAGTTGGAATTCGATAATAGATGGGGAGGATTTCAGTTATTTTCTCAAAAGTTTGAAGCATTAGGAAATGTAGATGAGCTCAAACCAATCTATGAGAGGGCTAGATTTCATGATTATTTCAGTGCAACAAAACCAAAAAATTGAATTTCTAAGATGTTATTGACTTATTCACACTTGAAATTGAGATGCCAATAAGGATGTAATGTTGGAACGAGTCCATGGAAAGTCTAAGTGGTGGCTTGAGTCTTCAAAATAGATAGAAACTTGAAGGGAAATGTCAAATGCTTGTAGAGCTCACTTGTGAACTCACGCTTGTAATGTTTGATTTTCTACTTAATGTAAAAGTGAAAGAATCTACGTGGTTGAGTCCAATTGATGAGTAGGAAGGAGAAAGCTAGGAATTTGTGATTGAATGAGTTAGAGAATCAATCACTAAAATATTGGAGATTGATTTTAGGTGAGATTCAAATTCAAGTTTAGGCTCCAACCATCAATATATATACATGGCTTTTATTCGTGGTTTTGGTATCTCCATTCGTAGGGCATCATGCCATATCAAAGTGTGGTTTCAAGGCACACATATGTACCAGTAAGTCCATTTTTTTAGTCAGATTGGAGAGATCATTTCTCTGAGCATGGTGCACCATTTTTAGTGATTCAACTTGATAACGCTAGCTCTCTAAGTCTGCTACATATTCTCAAAATTTAACTTCATTTGAAGTTCACAACTGTGATATATGTTTATTTGAAGTCAACTATGTCTCTACATGATCCACCTCCTAAAAAGTCGAGATCATATACCTTACTTGCTAAACTTATTTCTCTTAGTATGGTTACTCATTTTTTATGAAATAAATCCTAATAGGTTGCATTACTTCCTAATTATATTCCTCTAAAGGCTCTCTGGTCAATTGTACTCAGAGAATGAGCACTCAGTGAATTACTGAAGCACTCTTGACCAAAATAGAAACTTTCTTCATGTTGACTATTGGTCAAACTAGTCTGTTCTAATTCAATCTTTTGAGAGTGATCCTCCAAGGTATACAGGGTGTCTAATACATCCATTGTGAAGCTAAAAGGATCCACTTCATGTCTCTAGATTTTATTTGGCTGGTGGAGTGCAAATTTCCTGCAACATCACTTCATCTTCTCCAAGTACAAATCCATCTCTTCACAATGGTATCAGAGCAAGGTTGGACAACATGGCAGATGGATTTCCTTCATCAATTGACAAATTGGATAGAGGTAACTACTCAGCCTGGTCATTAAGGATGGAATCGTATCTTCAAGGGAGGAATTTATATGGTTACATAGCTGGATATGAAGTTATAACAAGTCCCAGGAACAAAGGTCAACCAACACAAGAAGAGCAAGAAAGATTGAGCACATGGTGCTCTAAGGATGCAACTGCAAGGTCTTATCTCCTCAACTCTATCTCAGATTTTTTGCTACCTCACATTAGAAGTTGTAAAAAATCTCAAGAAGTGTGGAATGCACTTGACACCTTCTTCTCTTCAAGTACAAAGGCCAGGAAGCATCAACTATTGCTGGACTTCACAACTCTCAAGAAAGCTCCCAAACAAAATGTGACTGATTTTGTCACAAAGCTCAAGGACATAGAAAATCAGTTGGGAAGCATTTTAGAGGTAATAGAGGAAGAGAAAATTGTACGGAAGGTCATCAATGGCTTGAAAGCAGATGACAAGTGGGTAGCATTCACCACAGCTATGGATCTATACATGGATATGCATGTAGTAGATTTCAGTACACTCATAGGCCAATTACTTACTGAAGAGCCCAAGCTTATCAAGAATGGAGAAAGCTTCAAAGGTAATCAATCTTCTACCTTGTATACTGATAAAAGAAAGTCCAAAGAGCACAAAGAAAGAGGAAAGAAAGTGGATGATGAAGTAGGTATACATCAAGTTAACTATGCAAGTAGAGGAAGATATGGTAGAGGTAGAGGCAGAGGAGGAAGGCAAGGTAGAGGGAGATCCCAATTCTCTAATTCATGCTCTATTTATGGATTAACTAATCATACAAATTAAAACTACTTCAGGAATTCTAGGAATCAAAGAGGTAGCGGATACAATAGAGGAAGTTATGGCTATTCTAGAGGAAGGAACAAAAACTTCAATGGCTACCACAACAATTATAACCATCAAGGAAACAATAGGGGAAGAAGGGAATTCAATAACTACACAAAAGACTCAAATCAAGAGGACTCATTGCTAATCATGGTAATGGCCATGTCACAAGGTAAATCTGATGAGCATGCTTTCTACATAGATTCAGTTTGTTCCAATCATGTGGCAGGAAATGTGGCCCTCTTATCAGGTTTAGAAGATCCAAGGACAAGCATGAAGTGCAAAAAGGTGATGATACAAGGTATTTGGTGGAAAAGATAGGAAATGTAAAAGCACCTGATGGAAACATCAACCTACTTAGAAAGGTACTCTATGTCCCTACCATCATAAAGAATTTGATAAGTGTAGGACAGATTGTGGAGAAAGGCCTATAAGTTAGCTTCAAAAAAGTAGGAGCATTTGTTGAAGATCCAAGTCAGGGATTTAGGAGAATTTAAAAGGGTGAAAAGATAGGTAGATTGTTCACATTTGAATTACAAGACACTAGGAACATTGCTTTCTTTAATTATGGTAGTCAGACACTCGCAGAATTTGAAGTATGGCACAAAAGGTTAGCACATATTGGTGAAAGATCATTAAAGCAAATTTGTAGGGACCAAAGTGTACTTGGAATCCCTAACTTGTCAAAACACCACATGATTTATAAGTGTAGTGCATGTCAATTTGGAAACTCTCACTGGTTACCATTCATGAAGAAAGGATATATGCATGGAGATCTCTTGTATCTAGTTCATACAGATGTATGGGGACCTAGTAAGGATGCTTCAATATCTGGATCAAGGTATTATGTCTCCTTCATTGATGATTGTAGTAGATGGACTATATTATATTTTATGAAACACAAAGATGAAGTGTTTTCATGCTTCAAAAGATATTAGGCTCTTGTGGAGAATCAAATAGGTAAAGTATTGAAAAGGCTAAGGTCAGATGGAGGGGGTGAATGCTTCTCCCATGAATTTGACTCCTTACTTCAAGAGAGGGGAAAGAATAAAACGAGAGATTACTACAAGGTACACTCCTAAGAAAAATGGAGTGGCAGAAAGAAGGAATAGGACAATTGTTGAAGCTACAAGGTCCATGCTAAATGAGAAGCACTTACCTAATTACTTATGGGCTGAGGCTGTACCCACAACCACTTATTTGATTAACAGGTTACCTTCAAAATCACTTGATGTCATGACATCATCTGAGGCTTGGAATGGAAGAAGACCAAGCTTGGACCATTGTAAGATTTTTGGATGTATTGCTTATGCTCATGTTCCTTCACAGGTTAGAGGGAAGATGGATCCAAAAGCAGAAAAAGGTGTATTCATTGGATATGACAACAATCAAAAGGGCTACAGATTATACAACCCAACAACCAAAGGATTCTTGGTGAGTAGAGATGTAGTGTTTGATGAGAATAGTTTTTGGTATGAAGATTCATGAAGAAAGGTCAACTTACCTTATGATCTTGAAGAAGATTTTCCAAAACTTGTTAAGGATAATCCTTCTAAAGTTGAAGAGTAGGATACCTCAAAAGATGATGAAGCAACTCACTATGAAAAACTCAAAATGTGGAAGTCTAAAGGTAAAGCAAAAATGTAGGAACTTGGACAAGAGGCACAATCATCACATCATGGCCTAAGGAGGTCCATGAGGGAGAAAACAAAACCAGAAAGGTATGGTTTTGATACTTGTCTAGTCACTAAACATTCAATTTATCTAGCACATGACATAAATCAAGAGGAATCCTCAACATTTGAGGAAGCAAAGAAGAAATCAGAATGGAGGCATGAAATGGAAGAAGATATTGAAGCTCTTGAGGAAAACAACACTTGGGAGTTGGTTCCCAAGTCTCCATCAATGAAAGTGATAGGTTCAAGATGGATTCACAAATTGAAGAAGAACTTAGATGGCTCCATTAATAGGTATAAGGCAAGGCTTGTGGCAAACGGCTTTGCACAAACTCAAGGAATTGATTATGAGGAGAATTTCTCTCCTATGGCAAAGATGCCTACAATTAGGGTTTTGCTTAGTATTGCTTCTTCCAAGAATTGGAAGATACTTCAATTGGATTTATAAAATGCATTTCTTAATGGATGGATAACAAAAGAGGTGTACATGGCACAATTACCTAGTTTTGAGAACCACATATATCTTGATTATGTGTGTAAACTTAATAAATCTTTATATGGACTCAAACAAGCCCCAAGGGCTTGGAATCATAGGCTTGTCTGATTCTTGTAGGACAAAGGATTTCAATCTAGCAAGGCAGATCCATCACTCTTCATCAAAAAGAGTAATTCTGAAGTCATCTATTTGTGTGTGTGTGTGTGTGTGTGTGTATGTGGATGATATTATACTAACAAGAAATGATGCAGATGGAATCAAGAAATTCAAGGAGCAGATGAAAGAAGAATTTAAGATTATTGACTTAGGGTCACTTAGATACTTCCCAGGATTGGAAGAGGTTTTTCATGGTCTATATCTTACTCAAAGAAAGTACATTAAAGAATTGTTGACAAAGTTCAAAATGCAAGATTGCAGGATTGCGGGTACTCCAATTGAGGTTAATCATTCATTGAGTTCACATGAAGGTGAACTCATAGAAGATGTGATAGGTTATCAAAGCCTTGTGGGTAGTTTGAACTATGCCACATTGACAAGGGTAGATATATGTTATAGTGTGAGTGTGCTAAGTCAATTTATGCACACACCCAAGAAACCTCACATGGAAGATGCTAAGAGGATACCTAGATATCTCAAAGGGACCATGAATGAAGGGTTATACTACCCTTATGTATCTGATTTAAGTTTGAAATTGTTCTCTAATGCAGATTGGGCCTTCTCCAAGGAAGACAGAAGGAGCACCTCAGGGTATCTTACCTTTGCAGGTTCAAAACTTATCTCATGGTCATCCAAGAAGCAACCCACAGTTGCACTCTCTTCTATTGAAGCTGAATACAGAGGTCTTGCTATAGCTACTCAAGAAGCAATGTGGATGAAGACACTATTTACAGATCTTGGATTGGAGATTCAAACACCAAGTATTTTTAGTGACAACATGAGCTCCATTCACTTGGCTGCCAATCCAATTTCTCATGCAAGGACGAAACATATTAAAGTACATTATCACTATGTAAGAGAGAAGACTGTGAGGATGGAACTTCAGTCATCTTATATGTCAACCCGTCAATAATGTGCAGATATTTTAACCAAGGCACTAGATGGAACCAAACTCAGCAAATTCAAAGGAATGATTGGTTTGTAGGTAATCTTGTTAGATTGAAGACCTCAAGCTCACTTGACTTGAGGGATAGCTATTGGAACAAGTCCATGGCAAGTCTAAGTGGTAGTTTCAGTCATCAAAATAGATAGAAACTTGAAGAAAAATGTCAAATTCTTGTAGAGCTCACTTGTAAACTCACTCTTGTAATTTTTGAGTTTCTACTTAATGTAAAAGTGAAAGAGTCTAAGTGTTTGAGTCCACTTGATGTGAGATTCAAATTCAAAACTAGGCTCCAAACATCAATATATACATAGCTTTTAGTCATGGTTTTGGTACCTCCATTAGCAAGGCTTCATGCCATATCAGAGTGTGGTTTCAAGGCACACATATGTACCAGTAAGTCTATTTTTTTAGTCGAATTGCAGAGATGATTTCTCTCAACATTATGCATCATTTTCAGTGATTCAACTTGGTAAAGTTCATTCTCTAAGTCTATTACATAGTCTCAAAATTTCACTTCATTTGAGGTTCACAACTATGAGATATGTTTATTTGAAGTCAACTATGTCGCTGCATCATCTAGCTCTTAAAAAGTCGACATCACATACCTAACTTGCTAAACTTATTTCTCTTAGTATGGTTACTTATTTTTTATGAGATAACTCCTAATAGTTTGCATTAGTTTCTAATTAGATTCCTCTAAAGGTTCTCTAGTCAATTGTACTCAGATAATGAATACTGAGTGAAATACTGAAGCACTTTTGACTAAAATAGAAAGTTTCTTCATGTTCGCTATTGGTCAAACTAATTTGTTTTGATTCAATCTTTTGAGAGTGATCCCCCAAGGTACATGTCACTCTAGCACAATGGTAAGTACCAACATGAGGAGATCAACCTCATAAATGCCAATCCGCGTAGACGTGAGGACTAGTATGAAGACCGTGAGCAAGTGAAGGCACAAGTGCATGAGTGAAAGCACACAAGCATGCACACACATATACACACATGCGCACAAGGTAAGATAAAAGAGTGGAACAATGGAAAGCTTCAATTACAAAAGAACTCTCTTACAAAGCTCAAATCTATAACAAACTAATCCCAAAAATAAGCTCTCCAGCCCTTTTTATAGTTTTTTTAGTGGTTTTAGACCTGTCCAGACCTAGTGTCTAGCCTAGTTAAAAATTAGGTTCTAGGGCTTATTTGGGGCTCAAATGGAGTCTAAAAATTCTAAAAATTGGTTGGGGGATACTTCTAATACTCCTCAAGCTTGACTCCTCAGGTTGAACAAAATGGAGTTGCAAAAATAAAATGGTATTTACAATGGTTTTTAGTGATAAAAATCACTATTTTTATATGGATTTCTTGTGAAAATTTGACATGTGCTTCTTGGAGCTCCCTACTTGATATGTCTTCTTCTATGTCCACTTCTTTGATGTGCGTCCATGCTCCTGCTTGACCTTGAGAGTCAACACTCCCCCCTCTCGAGTCTATCATCCCTGAGAGACCCTTGTTGGAGTGGTTGTTCCATGTAGTACTTGAGAGGTAGTGTCCAAGTAGCAGGGTCTATTGTCTTGTTCTTTAGTTTTTCTAGCCCCTTTGTATGTACTTCTTCCTTGTTGTCACTCTAGCACAATGGAAAGTACCAATCTGAGGAGCTTCACCTCATAAATGTCAATCCATGGAGACGTGAGGACTCGTATGAAGACCGTGAGCAAGTGATGGCACATGTGCGTGAGTGAAAGCACACAAGCATGCACACACATACACACACACGTGCACAAGGTAATAGCAAAGAGTGGAACAATGGAAAGCTTCGATTGCAAAAGCACTCTCTTACAAAGCTCAAAACTACAACAAGACAACATAAAAAATGAGCTCTCCAGCCCTTTTTATATTTGAGTGGTTTTGGCCCTCTCTCGACCTAGTGTCCAACCTAGTTAAAAATTAGGTTCCAGGGCTTATTTGGGGGCTCAAATAGAGTCTAAAAATTATGAAAATTGGTAGGATGATAGTTCTAATACTCCTCAAGCTTGAGGACTCCTCGGCTTGAACAAAATAGAGTTGCAAAAATGGAAACTGGTATTTACAATGGGTTTTAATGATAAAAATCACTATTTTTATAGGGACTTCCTCTGAAAATTTGACATGTGCTTCTTGGAGCTCCCTACATGCTCCTTCTTCTTGTGTGTCCATCTCCTTGGTGCACTTCCATGCTTTTTCCTTAACCTTGAGTGTCAACACTCCCCCCGTCTAGAGTAATTTGTCGTCCCTGACAGACCCTTGCGGGAGTGGTTGTTCCATGTAGTACTCTGAGAGGTAGTGTCCTTCATGTATCCATAGAAGTGGTCCATCCTCCCAATGTAGCTTGGTCTAGCTCTTCAATTTTCAACTACTATGCTATGTGAGAATTGGTCCCCTTGTAGGTACTTCTTCCTTGGACTTGAGCTGGATGGTGTATTTGTGAGCGTCCTCAAACTGCTAATGGCTCAGAAGAGGTTGTCACTATTGATTTTGAGAAGTTATTGGTTGCGAATGGCTTCATAGCTATTGATGTTATAACCTTGATGTCCTGTAAATCTTTCGTGCCAAGACCTTGTAACCCATAATGAAGGATGGGTAAGTGTATTAGTGCATGGGTTGAAAACATTATGTGCCTTGTGTATGGCCTTGTAATGTGGCCCTATGTATGCATACTTGGAAAATGCATGGGGAGAAGTATGGTGCAAGAAATTGGGTCTTGAGCGACGTGCTCAAGGGTATTCTGATGAAGAGGTTTCCTAATCTATCATGGTTGTGGTGTTGCCGAAGTAGGCAATTCTTACCATGGTAAAAGGTCCATCAATCTTCACTCTTCGTGTTGTATGCCCATCGTGATGATTGACCAATGGCTTGCCTTTCGTGTTGATGGATGTCCATGTTGATGGCCTCAGAGATTCTTCAAGCGCACAATCCTGTCTTGTCTTTCTCTTTTTTTTGGAACAATGGAACAAGCCAAGAAGAAAGGTGTTAGCATCAATAAAATAGTTTACATTTAGCAAGTATGTCTCATGTGCCTTGGATTCTCAAATTGTGTCTATGCAAGGCCATGTAATGTGGCCCTACATTGATGCATACTTTGGAAATGCATGACCTAAATGATGAAAAAGACAAGGTTATGCCAAAGGCACATGGTTGCTGCAAGTCGAGGCTTTCAATGCGGTTGGTGAACGTTAATGCAGTCTTTGTTGGAGGTAGCTAGTGGATCTGGAAATGATGTGATAAGTCGATGGTTAAATGACAACTGACCATTCCTCCCTTTACGGATCCATTTGAGAACAATGTTTGATTGTGTAGACATCAACTTAGGCTTCTTCATCAGTGGATGGTTGCTTGAATCTGTTATCCCTCTTGGTTGACTCTTTGGTTTTGTGGGTGCGATTGATGCTTTTGGCTTCCAAACCCATATCCTTCATGATTGTCTACTTATTTTTGCCGAAGAGGTGAGTTTATCTTCTTTTGGTCTCTATACTGGGTTTTTACCCTTTTCTCTCCTTGGATTCTTTGTTGAGATCTTTCGCATGTGGGAGAGCATAGGTTGTTGTGTATGTAAGAGCTTCTTAGGTACCCACATCCGTAATCGCCCTTGTTGAGCTGCAACTAATTTCTTATGCACCCAAATTTTTTCAAAGACCTTCTGGGTCAGCTAGTCTTGATTGCTTGGTTCTTGTTTTTGCATGGTTGCCTTTCCTGGGTGGGAGGTGTGTTGGAAAGGCTGGTGGTTGCTCTCCTTCTCGTACCCAGATTCGCTTCTTGCCCAGAACTACTTCCTTCTTGAAGGCTCTTTGTCTATTTGATATATTGGTTGTCTTGCACTGTTTAGGAAGGTCGACTTGCCTTTGTGACTGTCCTTCCGTGATTGAGTCCTTCTGGATCATAGATCTTTTTTCACATGCGACATCTTGTTCATGAAGATTAGTCTTAAGAGAGTATGTGGTGCCATGATCTGCGAGCATGCAGTTAAATTCTAATGTAATGCATTGTTCATGTACCCAAACTTGAAGAAGTTGACTTCTTAGGTTCCAGTTGACTACATGGTCATAAATCCAATCTTAACCCAAGATAAGTGGCTCTCTAAGGCCCTCATCGTGACACACTAGCATTTTCACTTTCATTGGAACATCTTGAAGGTAGATGGGAAGTTCCACCTCGCCCAAACAAGGGGCTTCCACACCTCCCAAACCTATGAGATAGGCTTCTATGGGCTTGATGTTCAATTGTAGGTCTTGGCAGTATGAAAGTCTAACCGCACTAGTTGCAACACCTGAGTCAACCAAGGCTCTCATAGTCCTTACACTCTTTCCTCGTCCTACCTCTATGGTCATAAAGGGACGTCAATCGATTATGCGAGAAGTAATTATGCCCGATTTTTGGCACATGTCCATGTGATATTTTGGGGCTTTTGTGTTGCCATCTAGGCCTAGTCATCTTAACTTATTTTGCCTTATGCGCTCTCTAGCCTCTATCTATGCTTCTTCTCTAATCTTCAACTCCTCTTCTTTTCACTTCTTAGCAGTGTTGAGTCTCATGTATGTGCATGTAGATGCAAATTCACCCACCAAACTCAAGATATGGCACTTGCGATTTGAGATGCTGACCTTGTCACTCCCCGATACCGCCTTCTAGTTTTTGGGGTATTTCAAGCGTATTCCACAAGTATTCTTCAGCGTTAGCTCTGAACTCCCTCTGTGCTTCTTTCTCATAGCCCCAAGTGAAAAACAAGGTGAATGTACAATCGAAAATGAAAAAAAATTAGAGAAGATGAAGAAAAACAAAAAAACTGAACTGAAAATGGTGATTTTTTACCTTCCAACATCGCTTCTCTACGTCTTATCGTCACACGCTCGTCCTCCAAGCTCTCTCCCCGAAAACAGCACCAAATTTGATGTCAGTCTAGCACAATGGCAAGTACTAACGTGAGGAGATTCACCTCATAAATGTCCATCTATAGAGTCGTGAGGACCGGTATGAAGACCGTGAGCAAGTGATGGCACAAGTGCATGAGTGAAAGCACACAAGCATGGACACACATACACACACACGTGCACAAGGCAAGAGCAAAGAGTGGAACAATGGAAAGCTTTGATTGCAAAAGCACTCTTACAAAGCTCAAAACTAGAACAAGCCAACCTCAAAAATGAGCTCTCCAGCCCTTTTTATAGTTTTTTGAGTGGTTTTGACCTTGTCTAGACCTAGTGTTTGGCCTAGTTAAAAATTAGGTTCGAGGGCTTATTTGAGGGCTCAAACGGAGTCTAAAAATTATAAAAATTGGTAGGATGATAGTTCTAATACTCCTCGACTTGAACAAAACAGAGTTTGAAAAATGGAAAATGGTATTTACAATGGGTTTTAATGATAAAAACCACTATTTTTATAATGATTTCCTCTAAAAATTTGACATGTGCTTCTTGGATCTCCCTACATGCTCCTTCTTCTTGTGTGTCCACTTCCTTGGTGCACTTCCATGCTTTGTCCTTCACCTTGAGTTTCAACACTTGTATTCTAGCTTCTTGGTGTCTTTGTGAGCTTCCAAGAATTGTGAGCCGCTCAAGAGAGATTGTCAATGTTGATTGTAAGCAGCTCTCAATGGTGGATTGTTTCCTTGCTCATGTTGTTGTCACCTTGATGTCCTCTGGTTCCTTCAAAGATGGCATCCATAGTTCTCATGCCAATTACTTGTAACTCATAATGGATGATGGTTAAGTGCATTAGTGCATGGGTTGAACAAAATATGTGCCTTGTGCATGGCCTTATAATGTGGCCCTATGCATGCGTACTTGGGGGATGCATTGGAAGAAGTATGATGCAAAAAACTGGGTCTTGAGCAAAGTGCTCAAGGGTATGCTGAAGAAGAGGTTTCCTAATCTATCATGGTTAGAGTGTTCCAAAGTATACTTACCATGGTGAAAGGTCGCTCGATGTTTATCTCTTCGTGTTATACTCCCATCACGATGATTGAACATTAGCTTGTCTTTCTTGTTGATGGATGACCTTGTTGATGACTCATTGATGAGATTCTTTGAGCACATAATCATGTCCCTTCTTCTTCCCCCCCCCCCCCCCCCCCCCCCCCCTTTTTTTTGAGGAAAATAGTCACAAACATGAAGAAAGAGGTTAGTATCAAGAAAATAATTTACATATGTTAAGTGTGTCTCCTATGCCTAGGATTCTCAATTGTGTCTATCCACGGCCGTGTAATGTGGCCCTATATTAATGCACACTTTTGAAATGCATGACCTTAATGGTGCAAAAGACAGGGTTATGCCAAAGGCACATGGTTTTTGCACGTCGAGGCTTTCAATGTTACTTGCAAATGCTGGAACAATCGCCATGCTCCATTTTCTTGCTAGACTAGCCTCGCTAAGTAGTGTTCTTGATCTCATAAATTCTACCAGTGGAGCACTCCAATTTGGAATTAAGGATACGTGATAAAGGGTCGCATGCTCCACTAGGGGTTTTTCTTGGCATATAGGACAATTCTTAATCCACTCATGTATTTCTTTGTCCATACTAGGCCAATACACTCCTAAAAGTTTTAGATTTTGCAATGTTTGTTGTTTAGAGTAGTGATTTCCTAGCAATCCTTCATGGGCTTGTTGCAACCAACTATTATGTTCATTGTCCTCGACACAACAAGCTACTACACCCTCTCTATCTTGTTTGTACATACTTTGTGCCAATATTTGATATTTTTGTGATCTCACAATTTCTTCTTTGTTCGTTTTCACATTCTTATATGTTGGTCCGAAGGTCAGGACAGGTACCAACTTATTTGCCCATTTAGGAACAACTTCTAAATTGAACAGATAAGCGTCAGGTAGTTCATCAGACACACCTTGCAGTGACTCTCTTGAATTGATGCAAGAAAGGTGATCTGCCCATAGGTAGGTTCTACCTTTCCTGTCAACAACTTCGAAGTTGTATTCCATTAGTAAGAGGAACCATCTTACTAAGCATATTGTATTGCAAGGTCTATTGACCAAATATAATAAAGCTTGATGATCAGTGAAAAACTTGAACTTATTGGCCAATAGATATTCTAAGCCTTCTCTTTCAGTTGTTGTATATTTTCAATCAGCTACATTCAACTGTCTACTCGCATATGCTATAGGCAAATCTAAATTTCCTTCACCTCTTGGTTGTGCTAGCACACATCCTATTTCATGATTGGATGCATCTACATGAATGTGAAATGGTTTGCTCCAATCTAGAGTGGCCAGTATTGGTGTTGTGCACAAGCATCTCTTCAGCTCATTGAAGGAATTTTCACATTTGTCATTCAACTCAAAATTTGTCAACAAGGCCTAAAGAGGTTTAGCTATGATTGCATACATGGGAATAAACTTGTGGTAATATCCACAATGACCCATAAAGGCTTGAACCTCTTTAACATTCCTTGGCCTTGGCAACTCCGCGATGGCTCTTACTTTGTCCTCATCTATTGATATTTCATTCTTAGAAACAATATGACCTAAGGTCTTACCTTGACATACCATGAACACACACTTTTCTAGGTTCAGACACACTCGATATTCTCTACACTTGTTGAGGATCTGTCTGAGCTCAGGGATGTGGAATCTTCTTTCTTGTGGATGGGCACATAAATCGTCCACATATACTCCTAAGCTCTTTCGCAAGGAATCTTTGAAGACATGACACATGAGCCTTTGGAATGTTGTAGGTGCATTGGTGAGCCCAAATGGCATCACACAAAATGCAAAGATTCCCCATTCTGTGGCAAATCCCATTTTGTGTTGATCATCGAGGGCAATGGCTACTTGGTTGTAACCTGAAAATCCATCAAGGAAGCTATAAAATTCCTTGTTTGCAACACACTTCAATAAATGTTTAGTGATTGGTAGCCGATAAGTATCTCTAATAGTAGTGGCATTAACTTTTTTAAGGTTAATACACACTCGCAACTCTCCATTCTTCTTGGGCACCACCATAGGAACACACATTCAGTATGCTCAATCTCATAGATGAATTGGGCTTCAATCAGTCTATCAATTTTTTCTTTTATTGTGGTTGCATAAGTGTCATTATATGTGTAGGGCTTTTGTTTGGTGGGCTTAGCATCATCCATCATGGGGATCAAATGAGAGCATATTTTTGGATCTACTCCATTCAATTCTCTATATTTCCATGCAAACACGTCCCTATATTCCCTTAATAGAGCTACAAGCTCCATTTCTTCTTCTGGACTTAGGTCTTTTCCTATGTATGTACATCGCTCCTTGCTCTCTTCAATGGTTATGACAATTTTTTTGGTCTTTTCTTTATTATCATATGCTTCTCCTATGATGGACTCTCTCTTAGGCATTCTTAGTAAACTTTTTTGGTCTTCAACTTCATATTTCTTGAAATTTTTTGGTACTTTGAATAATGATTCCTCCTTTTCTTGTTTCGCTACTTTTCTTTTCTTTTTCTTTTGACCGCCTTCACTTCCATCCTTTGAGTCTACCGTTTTGATGCTTGCGAGAGGCTCTTCTTCTTTCTGGGCAAACACTCCTACATCATCTAGATAGTGCTTCTCTAAATTAAAGCAACTATCCATCACAATGGACTCTAGATCATCATCGTTCTCTTCTTCTTCTATGAAGTCACTAGGGTCACATTCTTCTAGCACGTGTTGACACATGAATACTGAAATATCATAAGGAGTTGGTTCCCTAATCTTGTACTATTTACAGTTGTTGTAGGAAGGGTCTTCCTAGGATCATCTCATAGAAATTATTTTTCTCAAAGTTACATATAACAAAGGTGTGCTCAAACTCTACCCCACAAGTGGTTAGTGTTATCCCTTCTAGCAATCCTAAAGTTCTTTCAACATGGCCATCAACCATTTGAAGCTTCATTCTAGTTGGTCTTAATGTGGATTTATCCCATTGCTTCCATAAGGAGTTGGTTGCAATAACAACACAAGCACCTGAATATAGGATAGCTTTGGTTGTGTAACCTTGGTAGGTGATTGGAAGATAAGTATTACCCTCTTCACCTTCACTCATGTCTCCTATTTTGTCTAGAGGTATCTCTAGTACTTTCTGCTTAGAGCCTGCTTTCGACATGTTGGAATCGAGTTCAGGAACATGATTCGTCACATGCTTCCATAAATCTACTTTTACTTTGAGAAGCTCTTCTACGGTGAGATGACATTGAACCTTAGTGTTCTTCATGAAATCAGTGTTCCTTGGAACCATTAAGTCTTCATTTCTTACCAGTATTGTGGGAGCTCTAATATGGAGATATTTAGATTCCCATGGGCCTGTGAATTTTGGCAACTCTTGTAAAGGATTAGATTCAAAATCTAATCTCTCATCTTCTTGTTTCTCTACTTGGTTTTCCTAAATAGATGGAATGTCTTGGGGAAATTGATCATGAAGATCATCATTTTTAGGAATAGGAGGGGGATTATCCTTCTCCTTTGCCCATTTCTCTTCTTGTATTTCCCACAAGAACTCTTGAGAGTACTATTGAATTGAAAGAGGTGCTCCATCATCTGTGGAATTAGGTACATAAGCTTTTGTTGGTGGTGAGATTTCTCTTTCAATAATTGGTCGAGCCTTTGGAGGTAAAGAAACCTGGGGCTTGTTTACCAACTGCTCTAATCTTTCTAGGTAAGCCTTGGAAATGCAAATCTGACTTGACAGAGTTTTTTTGATTGAATGATTGACTGGTCTTGAGCATAGCTTGAGCTAGCTCTACCATTTTCATGCATATTCTTGTCCGTTCAATCTCTAAATCTACTCTAGGGTAACTCTTGTCTAGGTTTGCAGTTGTTGGCCCTTCTTGTAGTCAAGCCTGGTAGGCCTTGAGCATCATGTCCAAGCCTTCTGGGGTTGGATTTGCAAGAGGAGACCCTAGTTGTGGTCTATTTATAATGAGTGTTGGGGCAGGATGAGGTGGTGTGGATGGAGTTTTGGCATGCGAGGGATTTTGAGAGGCAATATCTTCTATTTTTGTTTTTGCTTCTTTTAGGCTTTCTTCTAGTTCAAATAGCTTTCTATTCCACTTGCAATTGGTTCTCTCCCTAGTATCCTTCCATGTTCTTGTTTTCCTTTTACTAGGCTTTTCTAATTCACTTGACTCTGATTGTTCAGTTGGTTTTGCTTGTTGTACAACTTGTGCTCTGGTAACTACCTGTATAGGAGCCACATTACTAGAACTTGAACTTGAATCCACCACTAAGCCTACCACATTGATTAGGTTAACCTTGGGTGCACTAGAGGGGTTTATGGGACAATCTCTACGAAGATGTTCGTTACCGCAATCATAACAAAAACCTTGTATTGTGATGTTTTTTCCTTGTCTCGGAGCCTATGGGTGAGGACATTCACGAATGAAATGGTCACCTGACATCTAAAACATGGTCATCTAGGGGCTTGTGGTCTTACCTATCTCAATTGGGGCTTGGGATTGGCGTTTGTGTACATGACATTGGAGTATTCTGGATCCCATTTTTGTTCCATAAGTGGGGTCTCAAACTGATAGGAATAAGCCTCACTATGCTCTAGTGACTCTATGTAATAAGCTTGTGGACTATCTTCATGGGAGTAGTCTAAACTATGAGCATGAGAGTCATTTTCTGAGACCAATGGGGTTAGTGGCACCAATGCTCTATTAGGGTTTTCCTCTGGCATTGCATACTTGACTAGAATCATGTTGGTAGGAGCTAGTGGTTGGTTTCCTAGGACCGGTTGTGGCCTATATGGTGCCTGATATTGTTGTTGTGTCCTATAATATGGTTTTTGGTATTGATTATGATACCTACCCTATTGGTAATGTTGCTGAAAATTTTGTCTGAAAGCGTGTCTATTGTATGGACAATCTTGATCTATGTGGTTTGTGTATTTTCTCTTAACAGTGCAATATGGAGCATTAAGGTTTCCTTGGGGCTGAGCCATCATTTGACAAACATCAACCATGTGGTCTCCTCCACAATTGTAACATCGCTTCAATGAGGTGACTCTTGGTGTTTGTCTATTTTGAACTCCTAGCTTCTTGGCAACCTGCTCAGTTATCTCATCTACCTCCGTGGAGGTTCTGGAGGTATGACTAATGGAATTGTCAGAATCCTTATAGAGTGTTGAAGCTCAAGGTCAAGGAAAAAGCATGGAATCACATCAAAGAAGTGGACACACAAGAAAAGGGAGCAAGTAGGGAGCTCCAAGAAGTGTATGTCAAATTTTCACAAGGATCCCCTACAAAAATAGTGATTTTCATCACTAAAAACCGTTGTAAATACCATTTTCCATTTTTGTAACTCCATTTTGTTCAAGCCAAGGAGTCCTCGATTTTGAGGAGTATTAGAATTATCATCCTACCAATTTTCATTATTTTTAGACTTCATTTGAGCCCTCAAATAAGCCCTGGAACCTAACTTTTAACTAGGTCGGACACTAGGTCTGGATAGGGCCAAAACTAGTCAAAAAACTATAAAAAGAGCTAGAGAGCTCATTTTTGGGGTTAGCTTGTTTAGAGAATAGAGCTTTTGTAAGAGAACTCTTTTGCAAGAAAGCTTTCCATTGTTCCTCTCTTTGATCTTACCTTGTGCACGTGTGTGTGTATGTGTGTGCATGTTTGTGTGCTTTCACTCACGCACTTGTGCCTTCACTTGCTCGTGGTCTTCATACTGGTCCTCACCTCTCCACAGATTGACAAGTAAAGGAGGTGGTGCTTACGCTTGAGCTACATAGAATTTGGAAAATTCTAACTCCTCACCCAAGTTGTCTTCTATGTCAATGCACATCCACACACACTCTTCTATTGATCTAGGCTCTTTCAAGTACACATATGATCTTAACTTGGTGCTTAGTATGCCATCTGAAAAAAAGGCCACTTGTTTGGCCAGTGTGGGAACTTTTGGCAATGGTTATCTTTCTATGTACTATCTTAACCTTCTTCCTGCAAGTTGCACTGTTTCTTGGCGTGTCTACTTGAAGCTGTGCATCAAGGATGATGTATTATGCCAAATGCCACTCTTGGAGAATTCTACAGTGAATTCCTCTAGCAGTTGACCTATTTTCTAATAATTACAAATCTTCAGAGGTTGAAACTAAGTTAGGGCCATGCCCTTGAGAGTCAAACCAAATGCCTCGAACTGGGTGAACAAGTCCTCAAAATGTTTGGCTCTTAACACTTGTTTGAACTCGACACATGATCATAAGGATCTTGTGACCCATCAAAGTAGTTCCTCATTGCCTTAACAACTTGAGAGGGTCTAAGGGTTCTTGGGTGCTCTCGGGGTCTAGGCAATGGAAAATGGTGTTCATCTCTTTGATGCCTATGTGTCTAATGTCTCTCTCTTCTAGGTCTTTCATTTTCAAGTACTGATTTGTCTCTACAAACATTGTGTGCAAAACTTACCTCAGGTCTCTTGCTTATTCGTTCTCATTGGGTTTCATGAGCCTCGGATGATCCAGCTCCTTGGAGACCATGGGACACATTAAACCTTGTTAGAGGGAAAATCGATTCACTCTTCCAAGTGTATGCATGCCTATCATGCTCTGTTACCAAGGACATTTCCCCTGATGTGTTATCTAGATAGGGAACTTTGCCGAGTGTCTCAAGGTCTTTGAATTTGTAGATGGTGATTACTAGGTTAGGTTGATCTGGCTTGAATCTCCAAAAGTCTTCCTCTGTTTCTCTATTCAAGAATAGTTCTATGCTTTTATTGTCTTGATGAATCCAATCTAGAGTGATCACCCTCTCAGGACTGATTTGCCATGGGGTGTCTTGGGTTCTTGTCCTTGGTTTCCAGGCTCTATGTCTTCTATCTCCTTCTCAGGAATGATATTTCCAAACTCATCCATCCTATCTAGTAAGGTGGTAACCACATACATGGTTACTTCCTTATTATTATAAGAACCATCTTCAAACTTGACCATTGGGTGTTCAAGTCCAAAGGGTTGATCTAGATTTTTTAGTTGGACCACTCATCACCTCAGACCATCCTCATAGATGCATCCACCTACTTGGTTGGTCTGAATATATTCCAATTGTGTCTTATAGGGACCTTCTGGTGTCTACAAATAGTCAGTATTTGAGCTACCTATGGGTCATTCCATGTTGAAGGACACTTCTGAGTCACTTATTTCATAACTTAGCACGTAGGGATAACCACTAAGTTGTTGTGCCCAAGACCTAGTTGTATGGTTGAGACTAGCCACCGATGATCTAATGCTTTTCCTATCCTTGCCTAAGTGTCTACTAGATCTCACGTTCATAAGCTTTGTCTTCTAGTTCAAAATTTCCCCTCTGTATTGCTCAAAATTATTTGGATTCCCCTTGGTTTCCTAGTCCCACCTGAGGGTCAACTTCAAAATACTCCAAACAAGCTTTCCAACGAACCCAAAATCACAACAAACATATTTCCTATGAGAAATTTATGCCATTTCAGGGTTTTGGGGGTTAAAACAGGGAAACATGACCTCTCTAGAATTGCTTCTGAATAGGCTATACACTATACTTAAGAAGTATCGGTGATACTTGGGAGCACACAGTACACAATACTTGAGCAGACAATACACGATACTCGAGTACACAATACACGATATCTGAACCAAGCAATACACAATACTAGTAATTCCACAATACATGATACTAGTAATTCCACAATACACGATACTTGAGAAGTATTGCGATACACAACCCAACGATACATGATATTGGTGCAGTATCGCAATTACACAATATGGCTCTTTGCGATACGTGATACTTAGTGGGCAAGGATACATGATACTAGATTTTGGTGATACAAGATACCCAGGGGGATGATACAATACTTGGCTTGAACATGATACATGATACACAAGACTTAGACGTCACGATACAGGATACTTGAGTCGGCCATGATACATGATACTTTAGGTTGGTGATACTTGGACTTCATGATACACAATACTTGTGCTACCACGATACACGATACTGACCTTTGTGATACACTATACTTGGAAAGTATCGTGATACACAATTAGGCAATACATGATACGCGATACTCAACCCGACGATACATGATACACGTGAGGTAATGCGATACACAAGGAGATAATACATGATACTCGAAAAGTATCGTGATACATGGGAGTTCAAGTATCACGATATTTGAACTCAATTGTACACGATTCTTGGAGTTTTTGAAGTCCAAATTTAAAATTTTTTGCAAATATGTGTACCTTGTGTCCTCCTTGTCACCCCTATATGCTGTAGATGCAAAATCTCCCTCCAAACCCGCGATAATGCACTCATGATACTTGTCACAGGTGGTGTCACGCTACATGATACTTCACTCAGATTTTGATGTATTTAGAGTTTTTGAAGCATATTTCTTCAACGTTCCAAGCTCTGAACTCCTCTATGCTTCTTGCTCACAACCACCAATGAAAAACAAGGTAAATGTACACTAAAAATACCCTATGTCTTACCATCAGATGCTCGTCCTCCAAGATCTCTCCCTAACAACGGCACCAAATTTGGTGTCACTATAGCACAATGGTAAGTACCAAGGTGAGGAGATCCACCTCATAAATGTCAATCCGCAAAGAGGTGAGGACTGGTATGAAGACTGTGAGCAAGTGAAGGCACAAGTGCGTGACTGAAAGCACACAAACATGCACACACATACACACACACACACGCACAAGTTAAGAGCAAAGAGTGGGACAATGGAAAGCTTCTATTACAAAAGAGCTCTCTTAAAAAGCTCAAATCTACAACAAGCTAACCCCAAAAATGAGCTCTCCAACCCTTTTATACTTTTTTGAGTGGTTTTGGCCCTATCCAGACTAGTATTCGACCTAGTTAAAAATTAGGTTCCACGACTTATTTGGGGGCTCAAACGGAGTCTAAAAATTATGAAAACTGGTTGGGTGATACTCCTAATACTCCTCAAGCTTGAGGACTCATTGGCTTGAACAAAATGGAGTTTTAAAAATGAAATGGTATTACAATGGTTTCTAGTTATAAAAATCACTATTTTTATAGGGATTTCTTCTGAAAATTTGACATGTGCTTCTTAGAGCTCCCTACTTGCTTTCTCATCTTGTCTGTCCACTTCATTGATGTGCTTCTGTGCTTGTGCTTGACCTTGAGTTTATTTGGCTAGTGTGGTGCAACGTTTCTGCATCACCACTTCATCTTCTCCAAGTGCAAATCCATCTCTTCACATGTACCACCAACATTTCTACTTCCCTCTTTACTTCTAGATCAGTCACCCAAATGATTCAAATTTTTGCAAAAAAACTGGTAAGAGAAGCCCTTAATATGGGAGGAACCAACATTCCCATAGACAAAAAATCTTTTCTCCTAGAAGAGATGAAGAAGAGTGAAGTTCTAAAGCTCTCTCAAATGTCAACAATTATGCCCAAACTATCCACCTTATTAGGTATGTGTATGCAACACCTTCGCCTTTTTGGTCTAGGACTCTTTCACCCAACCTTATAAAAACATTTGTTTTAGCTTGTATTTATCACAAGACACATAGATGAAAATTGACTTACCACAATCATAGTGGCCAATCAAAGATGTCTACATCATCTAGTTTTGAATGTATATTGTGCTATCAAGAGAATTGTGTATATGTGTTTGCCCTACAACATTCCCATCAAATGAACACTCGCACATGTCCAACCTGAAGCAATAAAGGGCCAATGATACTCTTCCAAAAAATGAACTAAAAGAATGTGTGGCAATATTCCATGTCTGCAAACCAACAAGATGGTTGTCACACCAGAGTAGTCACACACTAGTCTATATCCATCTATGCCTCCCTTCACCATTCGACTCTCTCGATCTATTGGCCTCAAGAAATGATAAGCATAAGATGATTCAATCACATCCTAAGAGAAAAGATTAGGAAGTAATCCTTAACAATGGCTTTTGGGGTGGTACTCCCTGCTGATAGGTCATAAGTTCAATTCCTCTTGTATACAATAATCGGTATCAAATCCTAGGAAAGTACACTTTCACAACTTTGGTAGATTTCAAAAGGATCATGGGTACCCAACGGCCTTTAGAAAAGGTTCTTAGGCATTTTGTATCTAAAATCGTACAAAAATTGACGTGCATCACTTTGAGAAGTTATCCTAGTAAAGGTTAGAGTATATCCCCCAATCCGTAGGTGGGATTTAAATGCATAAGCTTCCACTCAAAACCTCTCGGAACTAGTTTTCAAATGAAGGCACTAGATTGAGGGTCCAAGATACCTAGCATGAGTGAGAATTGGATTGAAGATATAGAGGATGAGAACAAGGGCTCAAAACACCAAGTTTGTGAATAAGAAGGTACAAGACACCAAGGTTGAGAGCAAGGGTTCAACCAAAATCGATGGTTGAGGAGTTTTTCCTAATCCTTCCTCTCAGAGTGTGGTTCAACCATCTCATGCCCCTCATTTCTTTATTATAACATGATCAACTCTACTAAGTACAACTACCATACAAGAGTCACAACCAACAACACAAGTGTAAGCAACCACAATGAAAACCATTTTTGTAGAGCGAATAGCAGCTATTGGCTCATAATTTGTTTTTTGAGTAACAAACATGTCCATTCAAGGGGGTGAAACTCTAATTTTTTATTTCAAGCAGCCCTTGCCTGACTTTGTAGAGTCTCAATATTTAGATGATCATTATGTTTCTCAAGAGTACAAAATACCTTGCTACCTCGGATTCGAGACAGATCAAGAAGAAGGTCATACAAAGACCGATCAAGATGATCAAGAATTAGCCTAGCAACAAGATGTTCAAGACAAAAACAAGGAGCAACAACAATAAGAGGAAGAAAAGGAACCTAATATATCTTCTTATACCACAAGATTGTAGAGATTACATGCTAATATAGCAGTAGTGCGAGCAAGAAACCAACTTAATGAACAACAAAGCCATGCTCTTCTAAAAAATAAACTAGAAAAAAATAGGTTTGATGTAGCTTTCATTAAGACAATCCACACTTTGACACAACCGGTGGGGATCCTTGAAGCCCTCAACTTACTCATCAATCTCACTCTGACCATATATGATTCAAGAAGAGTAAGAGCACAATCTAGCTAAGGATAGACAATCCACATTCTTGTACCATCAAATGTCTCCAAAAGATCTACACTCCAAAATTGTACACCTCCACCAATTCCTCCCATCGGCACAACTTCATTGGTACAAGCCCCCATCCACCCAATTCCTTTGTTGGGAGATAATTTAGTTGAAAGGGGCTTGCATGTTTGTAGGAGAAGAATAAGCAAGACAATTACTTATGCAGTCAACCTGCTCTATGCAAGTCCTCCACCTTGCCCATTCACTTGCCCTTGCACACTTCTTGCACTCAAGCTTCAAATAAGGTTGAAGGATTGTTCACGCTTCTCTTTCAATGTGAAACACCTCCATGATGATACTTTATCACACTTTAGTTGCTCTCTTGGTTGCTCTCTGTGCACTCTCTCTACATACTTTGTCACCTCCTTTGTGCAATTTGTCTCTCTCTTTGCACACCTTGCCTCTCTATATATGCATTGTCCAAGTGTGTCTTGCTCTCTCTTGCTCTCTTAGTGTAGAATATGCCCTTGCTCCTTACTCCTACAAGAATAATGCCATTTGTGTGTGTTGATTCCTCTTACATGCATCACTTCAACTACTTTTCTATCTTGGTGCTCACTTTGATGTCCCAAGAAGCTCTTTTTGTAAGGAACAATGGCTCCCTATTTTTTCTTGCAACAACTTTATGAGAAACAAAAATTTTAATGGGGGTCCACATGTAAACTCTTGTGTACTGTCTCCACTTCTTATCTTTTCCACTTTGGACCTTTATTTCTACAAAATCTGCATGTTAGGGAGGGTTCATCTGGACCTTCCATAACACTTTAAAAGCCATAAAAGCCCTTCAAAAAAGAACTTTTTGTAACGACATTCAGCGTTCATGCAAGATCATTGTGAACAACTATTTGTGCACTACCATTCCGCCCATATCCTTGGCCACTTCTGCACCACCTATGCACCACTTTGCCAAGTCACCACTTTGATGAGATGCCCACCACCTAATGGACTTTCCATCTCAGAGAGCGAATAGACAAACCATGAGCAAATATGTACCACCTTCACAAAAAAGTGGGTAAAATCTCAAAAAGAACATATGGACAACCTAGTAGAGGAACTAAAGAAAACATTTGCAAGGAAATAGCAAGACTTGACACCATAGCATCAGTGAGATTGGAGGAAGAAGGAGGATGATTGAGGGGTTAACGAGAGAAGGGTGGGTAGGTAGGGTTGAGGGGCTTATGAGGAAAAAACTGGGATGAGTGAGGAATAGGGTTGGGTTTAGGTCAAAAGGAAGGTGTAGGGAGTAGGATGTGGGGATGATGATCTATACAAAAATGAAAAAAGATCAACTGACATATGTTGCAAATAAAAAATGTGAAACATATGAAAAAATAAAGATGGAATGGACCATGTGTAACACATGGGAGTTAGAGGTCACTTGGTAAATGATCAAAAAACACTAACCATGGCTCTTAAGGAAATGATTATTTTTTCTAGTAATGCATGTGCTTGAGCTCCCAAATTCCAAGCAATGAGCCTCTAGGTCCCAAAGTGCCACCTTGCAAGGCGTCTTAGGTTAAACACCTATAATCTTCTTAAAACTAATTTTGGAATGGTAGTTTAAGGATCTAGAACTATTAGTGACGTCCACGCATGCAAGAGTATATCAAGAACATAAACAACCATAGAGTTTTAAGAGAAGATGCAAGCTCATTGATTTCTGAGAGAAAATACCTTGTGCCATCTATATCAATTAGATACTCCCAAAAGGAATTTGACCGATTGCTAGCAAGTAGAGAGCATTATTCATTTTACTGAGCATGTGTAAAGACCAAAATAACAAGTTTTAAGGCATAGTTGAATCTTCTACTCATCTGTTTTGATCCATTGATTAGAGGAACATACTCCAAAGCAGTTAGATGATTATTTGTGATTATTGGTAATCTCAAGCTTTCTACTTTACACTCCTCAACTTGTTCTTGGCTAGTGTGAAGCAGGGATTTGTAGCACCACATGATTTTTGAAATTCATCCACCATCTCCTCAAACAAGATAGGACAGAGGAAAATGTCCATGGAAGAGCAAGGATGAATCTGTGTTCCGCATTCACAACACAAGATAAGACAGAGGAGAACATCCATGGAAAAGTAAGGATGAAGCTGTCTTCTACATACATAGTAGGGCAAAGGGAAAAGACATGGGGAGAAACCCTCACGTGTTTTCCCTCCAAGGCTCTCAAATCACCCACATTTTCTACTCAACAAGTAGGTGTTGGTACCTGAGTTATGGGATCTTCAGGGTCTTCCCTCTTGAAGTAGTTGGACTCCATGGTATGCCTAAATTTGGTTCTTTGGTGGGTGAAACTAGTTCGAAAATGAAGGACCAATAGAAAATATGGAGCGATATGAGAAGGATATTTCCATGGGGTTTTGTCTATCATGTGGTTCTTCTACCTCTTCAAGAAGCATAAGAATTGCATTCATGGAATCCACAATATGATGCATTCATCTGATTAAATTAAGAACGTACACAAGCTTCATAATGATGGGCTCCTCCTATGCCATTTTTTTCGTGTTTATATATCTTGGGGAGGACCATTGTTCCCACTGCTCATCTCCAAAAAGACTCACCTTTGATTGATGTATCATAATGAATGCCAAATTAAGCAGATCTCTAAAGATTTTTGAAAGATAAACTAAAACCCCATATAATGGATCTAAAGGGCTTGAAAGGCCGAGATATGGAGCCTACGTCATAGAGCACACATTTCCACAAAGGGTGTTGACCTATGTAATGATCTTTCCACAAGCACCTAATTCGTAAAGAAACTTGAGAATAAAGTCCCACTTGGTTCTATCATTGGCTTTATCAAATTCAATTAATAAAAAAGAAAAGAGATCTTCGTCACTCTCAAAAGCACAATCCATACTTTTCCACAAGGTAATGATGGAATGTAAGATATATGTACCTACAAATAAAAGCCTTTTTTTCTTAGGAAGGATACTTTTGCTCACAATGGGGATGAATCTCCTAGAAAGGGTTGACGCAAAAATTTTGTAAAGATAATTCATATAGAAATTTTTCTCTAGTTGTTAGATATTCCTTAGTCCCTTTTTGTCTATTAATTTGATGACCCCATTATTGATCAAACTGATGACCCTAGTATTGACCAAAACTAGAAGGTTGCCTTATTTTCTTCTTGCAAAATCAAGAGGATTATGGGAGTCATGAGATCCCAACATTTATAAAAAAAATACATATGGTAAACCATTAATATCAATAGACTTTTAGAGTCTCAGTTTACTTGATGGTTTCTTTAGACTCGTCGACATGTTGGAACAAGCCTTGAAGTGTATCCAGGATTTGGGAGAAATTTCTTTTCCTTTTCATAGCAATAATAGTTCGCTCTTGGAATGGTTTTCCCCATCTTGAGAGCGCTAGAGAAAACATTTGTAAACAAACTCATATCCACATGAAAGTTTTCCTCAACATTGCTAGCAAACCCACCCTCCATTTTCTTCAATATTGGCATAAAATCTTTGATGTTTTTCTTCCTTAAAAAAACAAACATATTTTTTCTACCTATGTCCATCTTGCCTGCCCACAATTCTTTTGAAGAAGAAATACCACCACTGTTAGTCCGGTAATCTTCAATTCTTAATCTATCCTAAAGCTCAAGGGCCCTATGGAAATATTTTGGATTCCATGTCCTGAGGATTATTAAGAGCCTAAAGCTCTATTTGGATCGTAATACTTCTCTTGGATTTGATAATGCTAATCATCTTCTTGTAATGAGTGAAGAGCATTTGAATATATCTAATAGACTTATCCCATAAAAGAAAGCAAGAAATGTCAAGGCTAAATCATGCGGAAAGGATTTCCATACTTTTAGACTTGATATTTGAATTTTAAGAAGAGATGATGTTAAATGAGGTCAACTAGCCTTAAAAGGAAGGATTAAAAATTTAATGTGATAAGAAGAGGCTTATGGTGAGAAATTAAGAAGGAATGACAAGATGGCGAGAGGAATTCCAAAAGTTTTGAAGACTAGAGATGTTGAGCTAACACCTATACAGCTCCCTCATAACATGTAAATTCTTTCCATACTACTTTTTATTCTAGAAGCACCTAGAGGAGGTGAAAATTTCTATAAGTTTATGATTAGTGGGAAGTTTAAACCACACTCTTTTTAGAACCACAAACAAAAGTCCCATTATTTTTGAGGTCCTAGCCAACTCTTCCGTGTTTGTTTTATTTTAAATAGGCATCATCATACCGTGACATAAGAACATCCAAAACATCATCTGAAATATGATAGTAATGGTTTGATTTTGTTGGTAATGAGCCTCAAGTTCAATTTGAATATATCTTATCATTGTGAATCTAGGCCTTTTTTGTTCTCTATAGGTCCATGATCAGAACCAAGAGGAGAGGAACTAACATTAACTTTCATGTTCTATGTTCTACTTCCTGTAGATATCCTTCCTACAAATGAATGTAAAAGGTCTGTTTTTTATAAGCACTTGACCTTTCACTATACCTTGAACAACACTATTTTAATTGTCAAATCAAAGAAAAAAGAAGTAATTATTGGTTAGATATTGGATATTATGCATGAAGCCCCAAAAAATCCCTATAAGTCCTTATTCAAGATCTCAATAATGCCTATGGCAGCCCAAGACCATGAAAAAGGTATATAACATCACGGTCACACAAATATACCTACATATAACGAGAGTGGTATCTCAATTATCGTCTACTTTGCAAGGTCTATGTTTAATTTCCATGGATTGTTCTCCACCCCTATTCTTATGTGATGATGTGGCATATAAACGTTAACACTAAAACGAATCAAAATGTATGCATGTTGTCTCGGGCTCACCGTTCCAAATTTGTCTCTCTCTCTCTCTCTGCAACTCCTCCCCCCGAGCATTGTCGTCTGTGCATATCTCATAGAGCATGAAGCCACCATAGCTTACATTCGTGCATGCACTCCCTTGTAAGTGGTATTAGAGCGAGACAGAGAGAAACAAAACATCTTCTCGTGCTCATCGATTGCTCCTCGATTACATATACAAGTTTGCTGCTCCATCTGAGAGTCCATCTGACACATGAAATACCCAGATAGAAGAAGATTTATCCGAGGGACTAGACATGTCTAATGCCAATGTAAATTTCGATAGACTAGAAGCGACTTGTGTACACGAGCGATTCAATACTCTAGTCAAAGTGCTCTTGCAGATTATCCAAGCAACATCCACATCTGTTGTAGCTCCATTGGCAATGTTTTCTGAACCCATGCTGATGAATCTATTTACAATGAAAAGAGCTTCCTTGAGCATCAGACCATAATTTCAACACTGCATGCAAATACTCATGTGATATCCGCCTTTAATCCATGTATGGAGAGTTTTGGGATCTCCTCAAAAACAAATCATACCTTACTAGGTGCTTTTCGTTCAGGGAATCCAGAGATCCAACAGTCGTTGCTGCAGGCCTTTGTGACCTCCCTTTCTCCTAATGCCAATGAATAATGAAAGCGATGAAAGCTACAACGAAACACGATGATGAGCTCCAAATCCAATTTCTTTTGAAATGAAAGTTAAGGATTCGCAAAGCTTTTTGGAAGTCTTGTATATATGTTTATGTATGTGTGTGTATGCACATATATACATACACACACATACACTCACATCCACACATACATAAACATGCATACACACACATAAACACATACATACACACATATACACATATACACATACACACACGTATACATACACACACATAAACACACATATATACATACACACATAGACACACACACACATATACACATGCATACACTCACATGCATACATACACACACATGGATATGCATACATACATACACACATGCATACACACACATATACATAAATTGACACATATGAATACACACACATACACATATACACACACACATACACTCACATACACACGTATAAATACATATGCATAGACACATGTATGCATACACATACGCACACATACACATATGCACACATGCACTCACACATACACACATACACACATACACACACATAGACGCATATATACACACATACACATACACATACATATACATACACACATAGACACATAGATACATAGACACATATATACACTCACATGCATACAAAACACATGTATACACATGCATATGTGTGAAGAGAGATGGTGGATGCAATCTGAAGATGAGTTAGTGCTGCTACAACTGGCTTCACACCAGCCAACTGAGACTTTAGAGTTGATTAGTAGACTCTTATAGCTTCCTAAATCCACCAAAATATCAGCCAAGTACTTTGGAACATGTATCCCAAAAGTTTAAGTCAAGACAGACTAGTTGCGAAATGACTAGCTCCCAAAACTTGCTATTTTTGGACATATATCTGCTAGAAAAACTCAGCACTGCTCTCAGCCTGGTAGGAATTAGAAAACTTCCTTTTGGGCATAGCAAATATACTTAAAAATCTTGCCAATCCAAGTTAAAACACTTAAAATAATCAACTGAGGACTGAGGACAATGTTTAACAAAATCTGGAACCTGCCTGCCATTCTCGGGGCTTTGTAGACATAGACTAGTGAGCAGTAAAATAGAGATTTCCCCTAGACTACAAATCCAATGTCCATGAACATTTATACGCACAAACTAGACTTTGAGATCTATCCAACACACATTATAGAACTGAAAATGGATGTGTATGGCTCGAGTTATGAGCTTCTGAAGTTATTGCTCTGAGTGAGTATAACAGAGAACAAAACAGAGAAGTAGAGAATGATGAATGTATAAATTCTCATAAGATTACAACTACATTGGCAATGAATATTTGCACAATGGGAGTAGAATGATAGAGCTATGCAGTAAGCTCTTCAATGTCTACAAAATGACATGAAATGGGCACGTACAAGGCTTGCTAATCGCCTCTTCCTTCTTGCTCTTTTTGTAGCTATTCTTGGAGGGAGTTTTGAATTCGAATTTGAATGGATCCACCTAAAAGTGATCCCCAAAGTTAGGAGATATTCCCTCAGCTCAAAAATTCATTGTTTTAGGTAGCTGGAGCCACGACTTTGCTTTTACATCATGGATGAGGTAAGCCATCCTTTTCCTTTTTCTTTTTTAAATTACAAGAGATAAAATGTACTTTTTTACAAGAGGTGTTCACATGACTACACATGTGAGTTACAAATGATCATAATATCAAGCATATCCAGCATGTAGGCTTGGGTAAAATGCACCAATAGCTCTCCCTCAAGCCTAACATGCTTGGCCTCCAAATAATTCTTCAATTGTCCTTGATAACCTGAAAGCCAATCATCAACTTGAATCTATTTATCTTTGTACCATCAAGAGCTTTAGTCAACATGTCTGGACATTGCATATCTGTAGAGACATAGGATAGTTGAATATCCTTCCTCATTAGCTTCTGCCTTACATAATGGTAGTGGACTTCAATATGCTTGGTTCTAGCATGGTATACCGGATTAGCTGCAAGATGTAGTGAGCTTGTGTTGTCACCAAAAATGTGAGGTGTTGAAGAATGAAGTCCAAGATCTGTGTACAAAGACTTTAACCATATGATTTCCTGAGTTGCATTAGCCAAACCTTTATATTCAGCTTCATTAGAAGATAATGCCACGGTTGGTTACTTCTTGGATGATCAAGAAATGATTTTTGAACCTGCAAATGATATATACCCGGATGTGCTTCTTCTATCCTCTCTAGATCCGGCCCAATCTGCATCTGAGTAGACCTTTAGCTCAATATCTGAAGTAAATGAATAAAACAAACCTTCAATCATGGTCCCCTTTAGGTACTTGAGGACTCTCTTGGCCACTTCTATATGTGGTCTTCTCAGCTTATGCATAAACTGACTCTATATGCTAACACTATAACATATATCCATCCTTGTGAGTGTTGCATAGTTCAAACTTCCAACCAAGCTTTGATAGCTTGCAATGTCTTCAATTGGCTCGCCTTCATAAGAACTAAGCTTATGATTTTGCTCCATATATGTACCTGCACACTTGGTATTTTCCATCTTGAACTTGACGAGCATGTCATGCACATACTTCCTTTGTGTGATGTATATACCTGAACCTGTGTAGATATTGACGATCGAGTCCTGCAGATGCAGTAGATCACACAAAAAAACTCAGAAAACAGAAGAGACAAGAGACGACATAAGATTGGGCACAATCTCCCCCCATGCACTCTGTTTCGACAGTCCACAGAGTGCATGTATTTATAGGAAATTTTTATTACGTCAAAAAGAGTGGTTACATGAGAGCCGCTTCGAAAAGCATGTATAAAACTAAAAGTTGGTCTCTTTTTTTAGAGAGCCTTTGCTTTTGATTACAAAAATCATGGTCTACAATGATTCTTATCCTAACCACTACTTTTACTAACTTTTCTAAAAATAGAATTATTTCTAAAAATAGTAGTTATAAAAATAGAGCTACTTCTAAAAATAGCTTATGTTCTAAAAATACTCTTCTAAATATCTCCAAAATTATTTGAATAAATCCATGCACGTTCACACTGGTTCACACTCGTTCACACTCCTTCACACTCTCATGGATCTCCACCTGCTAAATAAAAACACAAAACACATTAAAATCCTCAAGGCATTAAACCTTCATTTCAAATATTCCATAAAGTATAACATGCCTCCCAGTTGACGAGCAACTAACCTCATTTGATAAGAATAAAATAGACATGGATGGCCAGTCATATGTCCCATCACTGAACAATCATAAGCATGTTCCATGTAAAAACACATGCATGGAACTGAAAAACTAGATTTTAATGTGAATGTGAATGATAAGTAGGATTTAAGTCTAAACGCGATCCAAAAGTGATTACAAAAATGAATATCTAGATGTGATAATTAGTAACCATGAATTTATACTTGAATGCATGTGCATATGAATTTTCTAAAAACATTTCGGCAACATAATGGTGTAATTTTGAAAACCAAAAACATTCAAACAAATAATTTCCATGATATTAGTGTCGATAGGCACAATCTATCCACAAAAAGACCAAAAGCGGATTACATACCCTGATAAATATATATATTTTTTCCTCGCAAACCTGTAAGAAAATACTTCCCTGCAAAAAGAATACATGCACCATACAAGACAAACCATGTCAAGACTATGCAAAACTCTAGGTACAATGCAAAATTGCATATCCTATATGCAATTTGATGCAAAAAGAGAGCAAACATGCATATAAATTGGCAAGAGACTTATCTGGAGGTTCCAAAAATTAATTTGCAGATGTGTGTAGGTGCTGAACATGTCCACACTCCGTCTGAATAGCTTTCCAAGTCTTCCCCGATACGTTGTGCTTCAAAAAGTTCCTTGAAAAAGGGTCGTTAAAGATGAATGGGTAAACTTCAAACTGAAAAGATATTGGAAACTGAAGCCAAACTATGGCTTGTACCCACTCTATAAAAAGAGCTCTGAGAAAGCAATCCATACGAAGAAGAACCTCTGAATCTAGACCTTGGATGACCATGATATGGTTGAAACAGTCGAAAGCGATTGGCTGAATTAGCTATGGTAAGCAAACTTAACTTATGGCTTCCAAAGCTCCTTGAGATTGCTCCCATCTCCAGCGAACACGCGCAATTGAGTTATATGTCACATATCTTATTAAACAACAAAAAATATATATCTCATAGGGTACTTTCACGCCAAATTCAAAACAAATGTGCTGAATGCTCTCATGCTGGCTTTCTCGAGGAAAGACTCATGGACGTCTGTAGAATTGTACACCTTCACAAATATGGAAGCACGTAGTAAATGGCTTAATCTCACATACGCTAGTATGCGCACAAACTGAATATCTGGAGGATTCTTCCTGAGCAAATTCAACGCACACGAAAAGATCAAACAGCCCTGTTCAATCTGCGTGAATTGAAGCTGAGATAATTCTAGAAAATACACATGCAAGAAGTATCAACGCCATGCAAAACCCTTCGAAGATCCCTTCTTTTGCTCCACCTTCTACAGAATTCGACAACGACGAGGATCACTCATAGCTCTCCTGATGGACGACGAGCCATCTACTACCAAATCTTCTAACAATTGTGCTACATTTTGAAGATGGCGCTGACAACAACGAACGCTGCAAGAAAACATTGACGATTATTCCTTGGCAAAACTCTGAGCAATTGAATTGTGTTACTCTTCCAACGGAGCCATACTGTGCATGTAGGAGAATTATCTAATAGTAACGCTACATGCCTATAAGCTTGCGCAACACACTCAGCGTGTATCCCATATATGATGTTCGAAACTCCCACATCATCATCCCACATGCACGAAACTCCTATCTTATCTTCTATAATATTGGAAGAGAAAAGTAAAGACTCTCTCCTATCCTTCGCAGTGATCATTTGCAGGATAGGGAGGTTTCAATAAAAAAAACATAGACACACATATACATACAGAGACATACACACATACACACACACATGTACATATGCACACATAGACACACACACATACACATACAAACACATCTACATACACGCACACACATACATACACATATACATACACACACATATACATACACACACATACACATACACACATACAATCGCATGCATACATTCACACACATGCATACACACATATATGTTGGTGCAAATACCAAGCCTACACACTTGGCTAGATATAAAGACCATTTACAAAAGGTTGAAGTTCCATGAGAACCATTGCTATGGATTCTTTACTTTCTTACCACTTCTAAAAAACTATTTGACTTGGAAGAATATTTGTAGCTACCACTAAAATCATGGAGTTTGTTAGATGGAAAAGTCACGACTTTATTTGGGGAGAATATCTCCTAGATTGGAGGATCACTTTTAGTGAGAACCAATGAAGAATTCAAATTCAAAATTCAAATGTATCATCTATAAAAGATGACTGAAAAAACTCGCGAAATAGATCACTTCAATTCCGAGTTCTTACTGATTACTTTGTAAGAGAGTGAGGCTCACTTCATAGCCTACACTACTCATTATCATGAGGCATTGATTATCATGCCAATGATCATGTACAACATTGTCTTCTAATACACTAGATCAATACTTTCATCTATGGTCTCTCTGTTATAGTTACTTAGAATAGTCATTCTGTACTGCTCATATCTCAATCATTTATTCACCATTTTCAATGTTCTATAGCTTGTTGGAATCATCTCTAAGTTCTCTACATGCTCACAAATTTTGAAGATATTCCATGTTGCAGAGCTAAGAAGAGCAAAAGGTAGAGAAAAAGACGGGCCCCAAAATTTTTCCGTTTTGGACACTCCATTTTTGTATTATAACCATTCTTGTAACTTATTTTCCATTGTAAATGCACTAGAGGAGTCCTCAAGATGCATCCCCACAGAAGATTAGTAGCTTACCCATGTAAATTAGTAGGAAATTAACCTTTTAGAGAATAAAGTGCCGGTCTCTCATGTGAAAGGACCATTTTTAAGGCACATAATTTGTGACTCTTTGTAAGGACTTTTTGCCATTGTGAGAATCAAGAGCACAAAATTTCGAATTTGTGTCTTCTCCTCTCTGTATCATCTTCTTTGTGAGCTTGTATGCATGTGTGTTGCTTGTAAAGAGTATTAAGAAGTGTTGTCTATCCATGAAAGTGTTTGTTTGCTGTAGTTAAGGTGTGTGTGGAGCATAGGAAGTGCTGAAGTGTAGGAAGGTCACTCCCGTGACTCAGTATTTTGCCCTTAACTTCAAGTAGAAGTGTCAGAATTGAGTGAAAATACCACGATTGGATGCGTCTTCTCGAGATCTTCGAAATGCATATGCTATTTGCTATATTTGGAGTTCGGAGCTGAGAGAAAAGCTCAATTTACTGTTGACTGCTGCTCCAAGTATCGTGACACCATGACTGGCAGTTGACGCTTGTTTGGATTAGTCTTTGCCTTGTTTGCACTCTTTGTGAAACTCATTTGCATTGATCATCATTTGAATGCATGTCCTCATACACTCGCCTAGCTTTTGATACTCATCAAATTGATAAATAAAGCGTGAATCCCCACTATATGCACTTGAGGGGGATTGAGGTATAGTCTCTTTCTCCGCAAGTCCCTAGGTTGGATCTTAGGTACACACGTTCTTTGGTGCCATTGCCCAGGAGTGTCGAATCAAACCGAGGCACTCGTATGATGGTAAGTAGCTTTTTGCATTGAAGTGAGTGGAGGAGTAGTGATTTTCTCTTCTTTGGTAAGTCACATTCATCCGCACTTACTACTTCTCACTCTTGAAGTGTGTGTAGTGAGTTATTAGTCTAGGGAAGTGAGTGGAGTGAGTAGAGTAAGAGGAGTAAGGGAGTAGGTTAGGAAGTTAGAGTAACATTCAATCTTTGTCTTGTTGTTCTTTTTCAGTGAGTAGGAATTTTCTAAAGTATAAAAACCAAAAACATTGCCTTTTTCAAATCATTTGTGCTCAAAACAAGTATCGTGTGCGCATTCTGTCGAGTATCGTGAGCTGAGACCAGGGATTTTGGGAGCCGTGCAGAGTTAGCCAGAGGGATAAGGAAGTTGGGAAAAGGTTCCAAGGTGAGCACACTATCGAATCTTTGTGCAAAACTACTTTTGAAATCAAGTTTTCAGAAAAAATGATCTGCATTAAGTATCGTGAAGGCCATACCGGGGTAGAGAAGAAGTATTTTTCTGATTCAGGTTAAGAGGGGAGGGTAGATGTACTCTAGGAACATGTGTATGAAATTAAAATCCAAAAAAACACTTGCAAACAATTGAAAAGTGTCAAGTATCGTGTTCTCCTGTAGTCGAGTATCGTGTTACCTGAGTATCGTGATCTCCTGTGGTTGAGTATCGTGATACCTGACCTTGTCGAGTATCGTGTATCATGGAGCTCTCTTCACGATACCTGACAAGTATCGGATATTGTTGAATCGGGTCTAACGATACATGATAAGTATGGAGTATCGTTGAGAATTTCTCACGATACTTGTTGGATATTGCATATCATGTATCGTGAAATTCAGATTGTGATACTTGTGAAGTATCGTCTATCGTGAGTTTTTGATTGCGATACTTGCAGGATATCGTGTACCGCGGAGACAACTTTCCCGATAGCTGATGGATATCGAGTATCGTTTTGGATTTCCTCACGATACTTGTGGAGTATCGAGTATCGTGGACATTTTCGCATTGAATATCGTGTATCGTGTATCCCAAGATTTCTGATCGCGATATTACTGAAGTATCGAGTATCCTGTTTGGCACGCGATATTGGGCAACTATCGAGTATCGTGTTTCCGGAGTATCGAGTATCGTGTTTACCCAAGTATCGTAGATCGTCTTCTGTGAAGTATCATGTATCGTTTCTAGTAGATATCGTGTATCGTCTAGTTCAAAGGTCGAGTATCGTGGTACCCTTCGACTATCATGACATCCTTCGTTTGGGTGAGATATCGAGTATCGTGAACTTTTTGGGGTTCAAGTATCGTGACTTGAGGTCTCACAGTCAGTCCTTCCCAACCAAAGTTTTCTAGAATTCTGACAATTAGTGAAGAACTCTAGAATCTGGAGGTTGGCTAAGGTTAAATAGAACTTTAAAGTGAATGAACCTGAGATCTGGGAGAACCCTAGGAAGCCGAAGAAGTGTGATCTCTTCAGTAGGAAGTGTAGCCGAACCAAGTGGTCACTCACATTATTCTGAAACCTCTAGTGAGTCAGAGGAAGAAATTCCCATGGCTTCCGAGGACATGCAAAATACTGTACCAATGATTGGCATGGTGTCAATTATCAAGGGTGAATATCGGACATCTTTAGAATATGTGAACACCAACCAAAATGAGATACCTATCTACCTAGATGGTCTAAACCGATCAGTGGCCAGACTGAAGAAAGCTTCAGATGCTTACATAGTGCCTAGGTCAGCAGTAAAGTATGCAGGAGGATTTTATATGGACAAAAGGGATATTCAGTATGTGGTAATAGAACACCCTGAAAACATCAATGAACTTGGGGAAGAAAACAATGCTCATAACCTTAGTGAAGAAGGAAATGAAGAGCAAGTGACCATGCCTAGAGGGAGATCTACTATTGTTAGGGTTTGGAGAGGAGACCTGGTTCCCCAAGATGACTCCTTAATATATGTGTATTTGATCAATGGAATGGAGCCTCTCCTCAGAGCACACTCTTCATTATGGGAAGTAGCCCCTAATCCAGTTACTCTTTATGAGTTACAAGACCCTGACTTCCCCACCATCATCACATATTTGGACAAGAATCAGAGAAGGTATTGGCCCTTAACAGAGTCAGAAAGGGCCGGGTTGAAATATCAAAACATTCCAGTGTTCCCCTTGAGGGATCAAGCCACTACTTCACAAAACCCACATGGAACCTCTCAGGATAATTCATATCAGCAGTCAGGACAAACACAAAAAACACAAATCCCAGTTAGACCACGTGTACAGTTTGCTATGCCTACAAATAACCCTAACTATCGGCCTCAACCACCTGTGGACCCAAGAAATGGAATTCCTGCCCCAGTTAGACCACCTGTAGCAAGAGGACCTGGTATACCGATAGGAAGAACAATTTTCCCAGTGATGCCTAGACCACCGGAAGCAAGAAGAGGATTAAGACCTATTCAAGTCACCAAATGCATGAGAAACCATTATGATGGCTCTAGCGAACCTTACAATCATATAGCTAAATTTAAGCAAGTAATCAGAGCTGAAGAAGTGGAAGATTTCTTGATCCAATATGAATCTTTTGGTTTAACTTTGACAGACACAGCTTTAGCTTGGTTCCGGCCATTAGACCCTAATAATTTTCAAAACATGGAACAAGTCTATCAAGAAATGATTGGAGAATTCAATAAGTCAGGGATAAAAAACAACTCATCATAATTGACCCATAGTTTTAAGCAAGCCCCTACAGAATCAGTGAGATTGGCAGCAAGAAGATTTAAGTAGTATGTGGACAGATGTCCAGTGGAAGAGAGACCCACTCAAAACAAGATGGTGTCATTGTTCTTGGAAGGATTATTGAACGGATCATTAAGATCTCTGGTATATGTAAAACGAGTACAAACCTTGCAAGAATGCATGAAGGAATGTATTGACCTAGAGGACAATCTAGCGGAGGATTTGAAAATACCTCAAGGTAGTATGAAAAGTGAAGATTCAGCCAGCAGCACATCAAACCCTAAGAACAATGTAGAGGAAATAGCCGACTTAGTAGCAAAGAAATTGAACGTTCAAGGACAGAGGAACTACCCCAACAACCCAATGAGAGTGTCCATGCTTAGAAGATGCATGCATTGTGGAGGTGATCATCCATCTCATTTATGGACTAGGGGAGTGGTCCCACCTACTTATGCTTATAATAGACCACCTGTCCAGGGCCCTCTACAATATTGCAACATAGAACAAAAATACACAAATCATAGCACAAAAAATTATCCTTACAATAGGCAATCAAGACCAGTACAACCTGTCATGAGACCTTATGGATACCCTCAGAGAGATCAAGGAGGTGAAGCCTTTAGGTATCCCACATATTAGCAGCAGGCACCAGCACCATGACCCTATGCTTATCGAAGTTACACTCAACCACAACCAGTGTTAGCACAACAACCGCCCCATCCTCAAAATGTAGTCTCGGTGAAAGTAGCTAGACAAGAAGAGAACCTTGAGAGAGCAATAGTTCGAGCGACACCTTTGACTAGTAGCACACCATATGATTCATCCTATGACCATAATCAAGGAGATTATTCCGCATATGAGAGCTCCATGATAGAATATGGACAAATGTACGAGCCATATGCTTATGGCATGGAAGTACCAGATAGTTCCTATGGATATGAGCAGGATTATGTGTCATTGATGTACACAGCTCCCAGAGCACCCATACCCCCCCGACCCTTGAATAGACCGCCTGTACCTCGAGGACCATGTTATAGATGTGGAGGCGATCATTATATCAGAGAATGTACACTACCAAACCCAACACCACCACAACGAGTCTGGGAAGGCTACTGTAGCGATTGTGGTAAGGAACACCTTTTTAGAGATTGCCCCAAAAACCCCAACAAAGTTAACTCAAATGTGCAAATAAACGTGATAGAGGTGATAGAATCATCAGGAAGTGATAAAGAGTACACTGTGCCATTGAAAGCAATCACAAGAGCTAAAGCTAGAGAGATCCCAAAAAAATCTGGAGAAAGTGATAAGGGCAACAGAGAAGTAACTACACCTACACCTCAAATAGTTGAAGACTCGGAAGAGCCTGAGAAAAGTGTTATAAGTAAACGAACATAGAGATGGAAGAACCGTAGAGATAGGATAAAGGAAAAGAAATTACTACAACAGAAGGAAAATGGGAAGAGTGAACAACATCAAAAAGAGAAACAAGAAGCGGAAGGAGAAAATCGGAAAGGAAAGTATAAAAAAGAAGAGGTAGGATCATTTTTTGTAGATCCCATGCCAGAGGAGTTAGCCATGTGGATTCAGGCGTACAAGGCACGAATAAGAGCAGGACCTACCATAGAACAACATGAAAGAGAATACCCTAGAGGAGACTTAGAGAAAGAGAGGTTGGAGATATGTAAAAAATTAATTGAAGTAGCTCAACAAACCTTAGAAAAACCTTCTTTTCAATTGCCAAATTCACGAATTCTTGAAAAAGAATTCCAAGAGTGTGTTATCCCTGATGACCCCGAGAAACCTAAAGAAGGTGAAACTCTTAATGAAAATCATTGCGAGGATAAAAGGGAAGGATCCATTGTCCCCGAAGTCGATGGGGAATGGCCCAAAGATTTGTGGGCAAGAGTCCAAGAAGACAGATGGAAGAAAGTGGAAGGGATTGAACCACCCTTTGAAGAGCTAGAAGCAGGTGGAATGGAAGAATCAATACCTGAATTGAATTCAAAAGGAATACTACCAATGGATCCAAGTGACAAGGAAAATGACGGTGTAAAGGCTTTGCCAAATTACACAGGGGAATATGAATGTAACTCCGAACTATATTGCATCCCCTCAATAAGGAAAAAATTACCGAACCCATCAGTCCAAACATCGGATATCATACAACATCTTAAAAAAGTAAAAATCCCTTGTACTTTGACATTGGAAGAACTTTTGAAGATCAAACCCCATTCGAAGGAGAAATTAACCAGTGAATTGGAGATCACGACAGAAGAAAAGGAGATGTTTGAGGAAGTAAACAGAGTAAAAATCCTAGTCGATAAGGTTGGAGATTTTAGTGAGGGAGATGAAGGAAACACTTGCCTTCCAATCACCTATAGGGGTTAAACCACTAAAGCCATGTTAGATTCGGGAGTTGGAGTAGGAATCGCAACTAAAGAAATTTGGGAGAAATGGGGAAAACCAACTTTAAGACCAACACGCATGAAGATACAAATGGCTGACGGACACACTGAATGACCTTTGGGATTATTGGAACGAGTAATTTTTACCACATGTGGAGTTGAATTCGAGCACACCTTAGCGATATGTCAATTTGAAAGAGCTAGCAATTATGAAATGATACTTGGAAGACCCTTCATGAGACAGCTAAAGGTAGTGCAAGATTGGGGAAAAGATGCAGTGTACTTGCAGCATGAAGGTACTACGACAATAATAAATCTCCACACATATACATATCAAGATGTTTCCCCTTTACAATGGAATCAGATTCATAAGGCGGAAGACGATCAGTCGACTCACAGCATGGGTTCAAGCGATCAATCTTGGATGAATGAAGACACCCATCTTTGGATATTCCAAACTGCCAAAAAGGAAGAGGACAGGAGGAAGGGATGGCAGAAAATGCAAGGCGTAGCTAGGTCTGTACAAGGTCCTGCTTACATGCCTCAAATATTCCTAGATGAAGAATTCGAACCTCATGGTTGGATGGAGATTTTAGCCACTCTAGATGTATGTGTAAACGAAGAAGTGATAACCATGAATGAATGCATTGACGAGGATGGTTATGACATTAGTCTATACGCAATAGTACTTCAAGAAGCGGAAGAAGGAGAAGTTACTGAAAAAGAATGGAAAGAGGATTATTAGAGCATTGAAATGGAGCAAGAGAAATGGAAACTGAACAAGAAGATCAAGAAGTAAGTGCCATAGCTCATGGAATAAATCAAGAACAGACACAGGAAGAAGAGCTGGTCTTAGATAAAGAACAAGAAGATGGAGAAAATAAGCTTCAAAACCAATTTGAAGTGCTTGCCCACTTCACAAAATATGAGGTAGAAGAGAGGAGAATAGCTATTCAAATGCCAAAACGAGAAGCTCAGGCAGGAATAGCATATGACAACAAAGAACATACCAAAAAAATAGTAGTAACCTTGGAGGAAGGAGAAGAACGATGTACTTTTATAGGACAAGATGTCTCTATGGAGGAAGAACAAGAGTTAATACGTCTCATAAGGGAATATAGGGATGTCTTTGCCTGGACTTATAAGGATTTGAAAGGAGTAGATCCTTCTATTTGTGCCCATAGAATCCCTATGACATCCGAAGCCAAACCTTCCAAACAAAGACCATACACATATAACGATGTTTACTTGGCCAAGATAAAGGAAGAGATAGATACGTTGTTAGATGCTGGGTTCATTTATGAGATTGAACACATGGAATGGGTGTCACCCTTGGTGGTTGTACCGAAAAAGAATGGTAAGTTAAGAGTGTGCATTAATATGAAAAAGGGAAATGCTGCTACCATAAGGGACAGTTACCCATTACCTATCATGGATCATCTTTTGGAAAGAGTGGTAGGGAAAGAAGTTTATAGCTTTTTAGACGGCTTTTCAGGGTATAATCAGGTAGCCATTGCTCCTGAGGACCAACATAAAACAACCTTTTCTACGGAATGGGGAGTATACGCCTTTAGAGTCATGCCTTTTGGTCTAACCAATGCCCCAACCACATTCCAAAGATTGATGTGCCATGTATTCAAGGAGTTCCTGAGAAAGAGTATGGAAGTATATGTGGACGATTTATGTACTTATTCAGCTATACGATCAGAGCATATCCATGAATTAGGGAAGATCTTTGCTAAATACAATATAGAGTATGTCTCAATCCAGAAAAATGTGTCTTCATGGTTGGACAAGGAAAGATATTAGGGAACATTGTCTCGAAAAATGGAATTTCAACTGATGAAGACAAAATCAAAGTAGTTCTGGATTTGCCAAGACCAAGGACTGCTAAAGAAGTGCAAGCATTTATGGGAAATTGTGGATACTACCGAAGATTTATACATATGTATGCCATAATTGCTAGACCTCTTTATGCGCTATTGTCTCAGTTCAATTGGATGGAAGAGTGTGAAAAAGCCTTTACTGAATTAAAGAGTCGATTGAGTTCAGCACCGATCCTTAGAGTACCTAATTGGAACAAGCCATTTCACATTCACGTGGATGCGTCCAAGTTTGCCATTGGTTGCATCTTAGCTCAACCGGCAGATACAGGAAAATTAGACCACCCTATAGCCTATGCTAGTAGACAATTGAATCAAGCGGAACGCAATTACACCACGACTGAGAGAGAAGGTTTAGGGATGGTGTACGCAGTAAAGAAGTTTTGACACTACTTATTGGCAAATAAATTCAAATTCTTCATTGACCATCAAGCTCTACTGTACTTAGTTAATAAGCCTTGTAATACGGGAAGACTAGTACGATGGTTTCTATTGTTGATGGAATTTGATTTTGAAGTAGTAGTCAAGAAAGGGAATACCCACATAAGAGCAGATCACTTATCTAGAATGACACATGGAGAACCACCCATAGGAGTACCGGATGATTTGCCTGACACGTACCTTTTTAATCTCAAAGTATGTCCCCAGTGGGCAGAGAAGTTGATCCCCATACTCATGCATGGACCTAAAAATGGGATCACACCAAACCAAACCCAAGACCTATGGAAGGCTAAAAACCTTCATATCATTGCTGGAAGTTTGTATCACCAAGACTCAAGTGGATTACTCATGAGATGCATCGAGGAGGAGGAACAAGAAATGTGGCTTCAAAAAGCATATGTAAATCAATGGGAAACTCATTTAAATGCGAATGGAACATGGCAAACACTAAAGAGATTAGGCATATATTGGCCAACCATGGAGAGGGATGCACATAACTATGTATCAGCCTGCCCAGTTTGTCAAGAACGAAATCCAGAAGAGAACTCCACTCTATGCTACTCCACAGTGGTACCAAGATGGAGCATGCCTCTGGTGAAGTTCTTGAAGACCTAAGAATACCCAGAAGGAGCCACTCTAGCAAGGAAACATGCACTCACAGAGCAAAGAAAGGATTATGCTCTTATAGGAAAACAACTTTTTAAGCGAGGAAGAGACAATCATTTACGAATGTGCATTCATGAAGACGAATATCTTGTTGTTTTAGAGATGGCACATACAGGAGCTGCAGGCGGACATTTCTCTGCAGATAAAACTGCAAAAATGATTCTCTTTGCAGGAATGTAGTGGCCAACTTTACATCAAGATGTAGCAACATATGTGCAACGATGTGATACTTGTCAGCGAACAAAATATCCAAATAGAACGGATGAAATGCCACTAAAACCTATGATAAGTGCCAAAGCTTTTACTAAATTGGGAATATATTTCATAGGACCTATTAGCCCACCAGCTAAAGGATCTCACGCCGAGTACATAATTGTGGTCACATACTATTTGACCAAATGGGTGGAAGCCAGAGCAACCAAGAAAAATGATGCAAGGACTACGGCCAAGTTTCTCTTCAAGAACGTTTTCACTAGATTTGGACTATCGATAGAAATTGTGAGTGATAGAGGTACACATTTTGTGAATGAAGTAATAGAAGCCTTACTGAATGAACTTTTAGTAATTCATAAGAAATCAGCTCCGTATCACCCACAAGCCAATGGACAGGCAGAAAGTTCAAATAAAATCTGATGTACGGTCCTCACGAAAATTGTGAACAATGGTAGATCTAATTGGGATAAACAATTACATCATGCTTTATGGGCCTTCAGAGTAGCCTACAAAACAGCCATAGGAACTACTCCTTTTAACTTAGTGTATGGACAGAATGCTATTTTACCAATTGATTTCCTAATACCCACTCTCAGAGTAGCAACAGCTTATGAGTGGACTGGACATGAACTATCAGCACAATTGGATCAAATAGAAAAGTTACATGAAACTAGGTTACAAGCAGTAGCAGGGATTTATGCTGCTAAAAGGCGACAGAAAGCCTACTTTGTTGCTCACATTAAAGATAAAAACTTGAAGGAAGGGAATTTAGTTTTGGTTTACACTCTAAAACAACACGCAAAGAAACTGCAAAAAAGAGGATATGGCCCATTAATCATCAATCGTATACTACCAGTGGAGCCATTAGTTTAGCAACCCTAGATGGAGAAGTATTGCCAAACTATATCAGTGGGTGTCGAGTTAAAAAAATACTTAGAGCCCTTGACAGAAGAGATAATGTCACGATTATTAAAAGGAAAAAATAGGCACATTGAAGAAGAAAGGATACAAGAAGAAGCCAGACAGGAAGCATTAGAATGAATCAAGAGGCGAAAAGAGTGGATGAGAGAGCGAGACAAGAGATATCGACTAGGAGAGGAACTCATCCCAATGGCTAATTTTAGAGCCACTGAAAATCTAGGTCAGCAAATGACGCAACCTTATTTGAATTTGGGAGCTGGCAAAGAAGATTACCACTTAGTGGATGCTCTCATTGACACAGGAGCAATGGTGAGCTGTATCAAACTTTCATTAACCAAGAAACTCAAGGAAGAATAACGCCCATCTAAGGCACACTTGATTGGGATAGGAGGAAGAATTACTAAATGTATAGGCGAGATTACCTTACCTCTACATCTAGGAAACAACACTATGGAACAAAAGCTTTTAGTATGTCACAACCAAGATTTGTTCGAAGAGATCGTGTTAGGTCAAGACTGGATATACAAATATGAAGTGACTATTCAATTGGCCCTAGATACATCTCAGCCAAGATAGAACAACGTGAGGTATTCAGCATGTTAGATGAATGACTGATCAAAGCTAAATGTATAGATCCAAGAGCTCACTCAGAAGAGCACGATGATGAATGTATGTTCACTAGCACTATGGAGATTTCTTCATTGAGTACTTCATGTGAGGATACACCAAATCTCTCTTTCACACAATCTTCTAGTCCTGAAAATCATCTGAGTGCTGTTCTATTCCATAAAAGCCTTAGTGAGGAACCGAGCACAAGAGAGAATAGTCAGCACAACTATTACGAACCTGCAAACATTAGAATATACCCCATTCCTTACACTAGACAGGCTTGGATCCAAAAAGATCAAGTGAAAGCGTATCTTCAACAATAGAACTGCTTACGACATCAAAAAGAACTACAGAATCAAAATACACCTCATTTTGGACACCTAGGTCCACAAGGAATTGCTCGATTATGGATTCAGAAGAAGGTGGTAGCTGCCCAGCCAGCACGAACAAAAATATGGATTCCCAAATCATGTATTCAAATGACAATCATCAAAACGAACGAACCAAGGCACAGGGAGAATCAACATGATCTAAAAGCAAAACGACAGAAGATAAACCGCTACAAGATAGAGCAGGAATCTACATATGATTCACACGTCATTCCAAGATTCAAATAGTAGACAAGGCAGAAGCACCATATGAGAAGCACCGCATTCACCAGGAATGTTGGGAACAAAATTTGTCCCAACAGAATAAAGCGGATTTGGAAGCCGAAAGACAAAACAAGCTGTATACTTCTACCAAATAATTCGAGTTCCACACATTTGGAGTTACCAGAACCCAAAGTATGCATAATAGGGCCACATTACAAGGCCAAGCATTCGGCACATTTTTCTTCTATTTCAGGATAGTGAAGCACATTTCCCTCTTGGGAAATAGGAGAGCACTTGTACAGTAATCAAACAGAAAAAATAACATGTACTTTGATAATTGCTTTGGCTATGAACTAACCTTTCTGTTTTCTTTCAAAAAAAGTATTACAAAAATAAATATGAGAAATTCCAGGTATTATCTTTCTCACACACACGGGAAAGGGACGACACCATTCACGTGGAGCATTGCCAATCTGATGATGAATAAATGAAGGATGATTCTTGATACCACCTGTCACTAATTACTGCTCTCAATTGAGTGCAGATGGCATCTTCTAATTCCGAACCTACGCAAGAGGAAGATATCCAGCTTCTTCCATTGGAATCAATAACTAAGGCAAGAGGTCATTGGTTTCTGGATGACCAACAGTGTCCGACCTCATCTTCATGGCAACCATCACGATTATGTATAGGGATCACTACTTCCCTATCATGTCACAAGACTTCAAGACTATCATACAAGGATTACCATGCATAACGGATGTTTGGACACAAGCAGGAATGGATGCATTTCTAAGATTGCCTATCTACCTGCCAGATTTCCAGAGATGTACACAAGTGATGAATACACTTCAGTCTGCATCAAATAAGGCATCAGTCCCTGAAGCAAGGGTACTTGACAAATTGGGTACATGGAAAACAATTCAATTCACTCAGAGTTGATTAACAGAGCTTTTGGATGGAATCAAGAAGGACTCACGAATATCAAAGATGAATGTCATGATCCAAAAAAGAGATCCTTTTTGGAAATCAACAGAACAGATATTGAAGACGCTATTCGCTTGGTGCACCAGCATTTCTGTTTTCCAAGCATGCATAGATACACCGAACCTCAAAGGATTGTTGTGCAACTACTCTCACATGCTATGAGGCAAGTAGGAAGTAAAGTAAACCTCACTCCATATGTTCAAGACCGCCTATTTGAAGCAAAGAAAAAATGGGGTCAGAAAAAGTTTCCGAATGGTAGTTCGGCATTAACATTACTCATCTATGAAGCACTGGACATGAAGAATTGCTTGCACGTAATGCCAACCTCAACAGAGCTAGCCAACTATGCCAGGTCAGCAACTGTTCTAAAGAAAAAGTAAACAATAATCACTATTGAAGAAGTAGGAACCAGTTCAAAGAAACCCATGCGGGGGACTAAACGACTAAGAGAGGAAGAAGCTCAGGAGACACCCCAATCAAAGAGAACACATGTATTGCTAAAGATTCCTGTGACACAATAACCAATTACAAAAAGAGACCTCTCTGCAGCCCTGGAAGAAACACATCAGTATATGCGGGGGCAAGTAAATCTAAATGTTCAAGGTCATCATTACAGACAAGCAAGTCAGGAGAAGCAACAAAGGAGTAAAGAAAAGACCCAAGAACAAGCTGCCCGATACAAAGAACTGGGCTTGGAAGATTCGAGTTCCAATGAAGAATCTAGCCCCGAGAAAGATACCTTGGACACTGACATAAGAACCGAAATGCATAATGAAGATTGGACAAAGATCAATCAAGTCGAAGTCACACCTGACAACCAACAGTTGCAAGCGAAGAACATAGAAACCCCCCTTGAAAACGTGCATGTGATTCAACTAAATGACCAGTCAAAGATAAGCGTGAAGGAAGTTCCCGTCACAAATAAAGCTCCCATGCCACCTATTAAAGAGGAAATACAAACTCTAGTGGACAAGGACTCAGGCCTACTACAAAACAAAGAGCCAACCGTGATTGAAGTGCCGGATGATACAGCTCAAAGCAAAATTTACCATATGAAGGTTGAGCCAAGGATACAACTCCATATTAGGCAGCCTCATGACAATACGTTACATGTTGCACAAGGAAAAGATGTTACAACAGGAGAAGAACCCATCATCCCTACCACATGGTTAAATGTGGATGTTACTCAGTTGAAACCTCTTGTTAAACAAATGATACAAACAACCATGGATACACAACAACAAATGATGGAAATAGATGCGGATTATGATACGACCATGAGGGAAAAGAACCAATTTCAAATCATGAGTGAACAACTATCTGCACAGCTCATCCAGGCCCAAAAAGAGATTGCAGCCAAAGAAATGGAGTTACTTGCAGTAAAAACACAATGTAATACATTGATGAACCAACATTATTGGTTACAGACACAACTGACAGAATTACAAAGACAGCATGAAGCCAATGAAGCAGACAAAGAGAGAATGAAAGCTAGAAGTAATCTGCTCGAATCACAACTAAAAGTGTACATGGAAGAAAACGATAGCTTACACAGCCGCAGTAAAGAATTGATGAAGGCATTGCTATATGACTAGCCTATAGAAAAACACGAGACATGAGTCACTGATCAGAAGGAATTGAAAGATCAGATTGAGAGATATGCGGAATTGCTGAAACAAGAGCAAACCTTAAGAGAAGAATGGGAATGTAGATACGTCAACGAAACCAATGAGCTAAAGAAACCGTTGGATACGGCCCATGGAAAACTTGCAACAAGTTACAGTGAAAACATGGATAATGTAGCAAAAATTGGAACTGAACTGCTTGCAGCAAAAGAAGCACTCAGAACAGCTATGCAAGAAATTAAAGAGAAGACTGAATGCATAGCACAATTAGAGACCCAAGTAGAAGAGAAAGCACCAATTAGGACACCAATAGAGCCAACAAAAGAAAATCCTACTGACGAGGTAGAGGTACGTCCTCTATCTCCCCCGATTTATAATTATCCAATAAACGAGCAGATGGCAGACATACATGATGATCATCCAATGCCATACATTGCAGAAATAGGTCAGAAGGAACGGGCACTAGTGGTGTCCCGGTTGACAAAAAATTTTGAAAATTAAGTAATGAAAGTCATGAAAGAAGCAAAGATTAAGGGTAAAGACTTGGAGACAATCATGAAGCTTTTCAACATTCTGTATTGATTATTGAAAGAGAAAACAAGACAATATATAAAGAAGATTACACAGAAAAGTCCAGACGAGCAGCTGCACTTCAAACATGACACATTCGCTTATACTCAAGAAGAATTTGAAGCTGCACAACCTATTCGAAGAAGAAAATTTTTGGAGAAAAATCCTACATTGCGGGTACATTGGCAAGCAGCACCATACTTCTTGCAGGTAAACCCTTCATTTTGCCCAACACCACATCGCAAAGAACCCAGGGAATTTCTGGACATGCAAAAGAGTGGCGTTATAAGTAAACAGCGGCTGAATTATCCGCTGCTCCTAAGCCCACTCCATAATTATCTACCAACCAACCATTACATGGTGAAAACCATTGAATTTTGGCTACATGTTTATGCCACAGTACCCGATTTAACAATCAAGATGACAAATAAAGTTCTAAGCATGATACTTACAGTTTTGAAGGTCTTCAAGCACGCGGCCTATACATTTTTGAATTTCATTGGCATTAATTAGGGCACAGATATACTCCTTTTTGATCTGTCAGTTATGCCTAGCCGACCCACAATAATGGCATATTATTCTACGCTCATGTTTCTACCGAGTACCTATATGCAAACATTCGAAGAAGCCTTTTTTATAGGGTTTTTTGAAATTGATTCAAAAATCTTTCTAAAGATGTCGTCCAATCTAAATGCCAGATTAGTGGCATATGAGCTCAGCTGTTTCGCAGATCACAGACAGCCACCACATGATGGTGTGAAAACAGAACAGTGGAAGCAGCTCATGATACGCGAAGCCAATTTGCTTAACGAAACATAGCAAAAAGTGTATAGAACATACTCCCGTCGACTTCCAAAGCCTCTCGGGGATGACAAAGTTCAGGAGGGGGGCAATGTTGAGGGAGAATCAAGCAAAAAGAAGAAAAGAAGAAGACAACGAAAGAAGCTTCACTAAAAGGATAATATTTGAAGATATATCTCTGCAAGAAGCCCCAGAGGGGCACACAACACCCATCTCTGCACAGAGCCCCGCAGGGGCACATATCAAGGAAAAAAGAAGTAAACAGGCTCAAAGCAATACAATAGGGTTAGATGTGTGCAACCAGGACAAATCAGAAGACCAAAAGTTAGAAAGGGGCAGAGGCTGAAAAGTTGACGCGGGTAACTAAGAATACTACATTCTTAGCCACTGGTGGCGTGCGTGGCAACCCGACTTAACACAGCCAACCCAATATATGAAAGAGCCTTAGTCAAGCAGCAGATAGAAGCAAAGACTGTCAAGGGACAATAGAGACGAAGAGGGGGAGAGTGTTGCAGAGTTAAGAAGAGCAAAAGGCAGAGAAAAAGACGGGCCCTAAAATTTTTCCGATTTGGACACTCCATTTTTGTATTATAACCATTCTTGTAACTTATTTTCCATTGTAAATGCAGTAGAGGAGTCCTCTAGATGCATCCCCACAGAAGATTAGTAGCTTACCCATGTAAATTAGTAGGAAATTAACCTTTTAGAGAATAAAGTGCCAGTCTCTCGTGTGAAAGGACCATTTTTAGGGCACATGTATATAAGTCAATTTATGACTCTTTGTAAGGACTTTTTGCCATTGTGAGAATCAAGAGCACAGAATTTCGAATTTGTGTCTTCTCCTCTCTGTATCATCTTCTTTGTGAGCTTGTATGCATGTGTGTTGCTTGGAAAGAGTGTTAGGAAGTGTTCTCTATCCATGAAATTGTTTGCTGTAGTTAAGGTGTGTGTGGAGCATAGGAAGTGCTGAAGTGTAAGAAGGTCACTCTCGTGACTCAGTATTTTGCTCATTACTTGAAGTAGAAGTGTCAGAATTGAGTGAAAATACTACCATTGGATGCGTCTTCGCGAGAGCTTCGAAATCCATATGCTATTTGCTCTATTTGGAGTTCGGAGCTGAGAGAAAGGCTCAATTTACTGTTGGCTACCGCTCCAAGTATCGTGACACCATGACTGACAGTTGAAGCTTGTTTGGATTAATCTTTGGCTTGTTTGCACTCTTTGTGAAACTCATTTGCATTGATCATCATTTGAATGCATGTCCTCATACACTCGGCTAGGTTTTGATACTCATTGGATTGATAAATAAAGCGTGAATCCCCACTATATGCACTTGAGGGGGATTGAGGTATAGTCTCTTTCTCCGCAAGTCCCTAGGTTGGATCTTAGGTACACATTCCATTTAGCAGATTTGGAGAAAAAGCGTGTCAAAGTACCAAGTGGTCAAACTCTACAGAGGTCCTAAAAAATTGGGGGTAATGATTTGATTGCTAAATTGATTGCTCTATGTATAATGCATCATTTTAAGTGATTCCACTTGGAATCATTATCTCATTAAGCTAATTTGATGTCTCCAAAAGGAATGTTTCTAATTCCTATTGTAATGGAAGCACTGAGCTTGACAAACAGGAGGTGTGTGAACAAAAATAGAAGGTTTTCATTGATTCTTCAACCTAGAAGTAGTATGTTTTGAATCAATCATTTCTCACATCATTTCCAAAGTACATAGGCACTTGTTTAGTGTCATTTGAAAGCTAAGCATTCCTACAATGCAACTCAGAAGCAAGAAGGGGCTGGTGTAAGGCAGGCATTAGCAGTACCTACTCATTTTTGGAATGTCCATCCATCATTCCCAACAGTGGTATCAGAGCAAAGCTAAGGTAAAATGGGAGATGGTTTTCCTTCTTCCATTGATAAATTTTATAGGAACAACTATCAAGCATGGTCCTTGAGGATGAAGACATACTTGCAAGGAAGGATTCTCTATGGATATATCTCAGGAGATGAGGAGATGCCCATGTTCAAAAGAAAAGGATAACCTACAAGAGAGGAGCATGAAAGACTCAATACATGGTGTGCCAAGGATGCATTAGCAAGGTCATACTTAGTTAACTCAATCTCTGATTTTCTTCTTCCACATATTAAGGACTGTAAGACATCCCAAGAGACTTGGGAAACATTGTCCTCCTATTTCTCTTCCAACACAAGGGCTAGGAAGAACCAATTCTAGATTGAGTTTACCACTCAAAGAAAGCAACCCAAGAAAGGCATCTCAGAGTATGTGGCCAAAGTCAAGGATATAGTTGATCAATTGGAAAGCATAGGAGAAGAAATTTAAGAGGAGCAGATTGTAAGACAATTAACCTATGGTATTAAAGCAAATGACAAATGGGAGAGATTCAAAACTACCATGGACTTGTACATGGACATGTAGATTCCAGACCTTACCACACTCATGGGACAACTTTTCACCCATGAAGCCAATCTCAACAAGAACGGAAATTCATCAAGAGGTAATAGCTCTTCTGCCCCATACACTGATAAAAGTAAGTCTAAAGAGAAAGGGAAAAACAAGAAGATTGAGGATGAAGGAGCTACCTCCCAAGGCAACTATGAAGATAGAGGTAGAACCTCAAGAGGAAGGGCTAGAAAAGGCAAGCAAGGTAGGGAGAGACCTTATAACTCCTCACCATGTAATATTTGTCAAATCATACTACAGATGAGTGTTATAGGAGCTTGAAGGATCAGGGAGGTAGATGATTTCAAAGAGGTGGATATACACAATCAAGAGGAAGATTTAATCACCATCAAGGCTACAATAACAACTACAACAACAACAACAACTACAATAACAACTACCAAGGAGGCTACAAATCAAGGAAAGATTACAACAACTATACAAAGCAGCAAGAGGATTCCCTTCTGATTATGAATATGACTTCAAAACCAGGTATAAATGATGACCATCTCTTCTACATTGACTTAGGATGCTCAAACCATGTGTTAGGCAATGTAGCTCTTCTCTCTGATCTTGAGGAACAAAAGGGTAACCATCAGGTACAAACAGGTGATGAAACCAAGCATTTAGTGATCAATATAGGAAATGTTCAAACCTCTAATGGAAATAAAAATCCGTTGAGCAGGGTTCTATATGTACCTACAATTATCAAGAACTTGATGAGTGTTGGACAAATTGTGGAAAAGCGTTTGCAAGTCAGGTTCAACCAGTATGGAGCATTTGTGGATGATCCCCAACATGGATTCAAGAGGATTGCTAAAGGAGAAAATGTTGGAGTTAGACATCTGCGGAAGCACGCGAACAACACAAGGAAGAAGAAGAAGCTTGGAGCACAACACACAATACTGAATGTATTACTAGAGAATGTACAAAGATAAGTAGTCCATTAGGGCAATAGGCGTATATACAAGCCAGGGGAAAAAAACCTCCTAAAGAGGGAAAAAAGTGCCCCGACGGTCCTAGTGTGTTCACACACATCACTACCTAAATATATCAATAAATCCCCCCTCGGAGTGATGCGGTGAACAAGGAGCTGGCACTCATGTATAAGGAAGTGCCAAGCTATGTGGAAATCACTCCACAAAAGGAAGTAAGCCCAAAGCTTTGCGGAAAGCTTCAAACTTCTCCCTAGGCAAAGCCTTCGTGAAAAGGTCTGCAATGTTCTCGTGCGTGGGCACATATGCCAAGCTGATCTCCCCAGTAGAGAACCTCTCCCTGACATAGTGATAATGCACCTCAATGTGCTTAGTGCGAGCATGGAACATAGGGTTTCTCGCAACTGCCAATGCACTCTGACTGTTAGTGAAGATGGTGGTGGCAGAAGACTGGCCAACACCCAAATCAGCCATAAGGTGTTTGAGCCACACACACTCAATAGTCGCTGTGAAAGCTGCCCTTTACTCAGCTTCACAACTAGAAGTGGCCACAGTAGGCTGCTTCTTGCTGAACCAAGATATACATGAGCTACCAAGCATGAAGCAAAAACCACTAGTGGACACACGAGTGTGATAGCAACCAGTCGAATCTGAGTCAGAAAAAGCATGCAAATTTGGTGGTAATGATCCCCCTTGGGATAAAACAACCCAAGTCGTCGAGTACCACTCAAGTAGCGAAAGGTGCGCTTAACCGCCTTCCAATGTGTGACTCCTAGGCAATTCATAAACCTGCTCATCTGTGAGACAGCAAACTGAATATCTGGCCGAGTAATGTATAAGTAGATCAAGCATCCAACAGCTTGCTGATAGAGAACAACATCAAATGCATCTCCAGCATCATGAGGACTCAATCGTAAACCTGTCTCCATAGGAGTGGCAATAGGCTTACAGTCTTCAAGGCCAAAACGCTGCAATAATGTGTCAATATATTTCGTTTGACACAAAGCCATTCCACCATCAACTTGCATAAACTGAATGCCCAAATAGTGATGCAAATGCCCCAAATCATACATCTCAAATGAGGCATGCAAATCAGCCTTGAAATCAGCAATATGCTTCTCAATAGGACCAGTGAGCAGCATGTCGTCAACATAGACAACAATGATCAGAAGCACATCATTAGCATGCTTAACATATAAGGTGCTTTTAGTTGGACTGTTCTCAAAACCATGTGCAACCAGATAGGCATGTATCTTCTCATACCAAGCACGTGGTTCTTGCTTTAAACCATATAATGCCTTCTTTAATCTGCACACCTGGTTTTCATGCCCTTTTTGCACAAAGCTAGGGGGCTGAAAAACATACACTTTTTCATGCAAGTCACCATTCATAAATGCTGTTTTAATGTCCAACTGATGTACATTCCAACCATGATGGACGCCAAGTGCACAAATGCTCCAAACAATAGTCATACAGCATGTAGGTGCAAAGGTCTCATCAAAATCAATGCCTCTTTCCTGCGCATAACCCTTTGCAACAAGCCTAGGCTTATACCTGTCAACTGTACCATCAGGTTTACACTTCAGCTTGTATACCCACTTAGTGCCAATGGCCTTCTTGCCAGGAGGCAAGTCACATAAAGACCATGTACCATTCTTCATTATGGCATCATATTCCGATTGCATAGCAGCCATCCAATTTTCTGAATTCTGTGCTTCATCAAAAGAAACAGACTCATTCTCATCACAGAGACTAGACGCAGCCATAGAATAGCAATCTGATGCAAAGGAGGCACTATGAGAGCCTGAACATACGATATGACAAAGATGCATCTAATTTGCTATCACACAAAGTCTGCACCAGCCATTTTGGCATAGTTTTTGCCTGCCCAATATCAGCTCTCTCATCAACAAGTGAATCATGTAAATCTGCATCAGAAATGGAATGATCTGCATCATCATATGAAACTTGCAAAGGCTGAGAAGTTGCCTCATTAGGACTAGCACTAGACTGTCCACCTGTAAAAAGAGGCATCAAAGTATCATACATGTCTTTGGAGCTAACAGATGTCTCCTTGGTACATGAAAGCAATGACTGAATAGCATCTTCCACAAAGAAAACATCACGGCTAACCAGAATGCGTTTAGTCTATGGATGATACAGACGATAGCCTTTACTTTCAGAACTGTACCCAACAAAAATACATTTTACTGCCTTATCATCCAATTTTCTGCGATGTTGTTCAGGCACTAGTGCATATGCCAAACAACTAAAAACATGCAGATGAGCAACAGATGGCTTGCGGTCATGCCAAGCCTCATATGGAGCGATAGACTGCAGTGCTTTAGTGGGACACCTGTTCAGTACATATGCTGCACACATGACAGCCTCAAGCCAGAAACTATGTGGTAAAGCCTGACTCTTGACCATGCACCTCGCCATCTCCATGAGTGACCTGTTCTTTCGTTGTTCAACTCCATTTTGTTGAGGTGTATATGGCAGGTGATCTACCTCTATGATTCTCCACATGTGCAAGATACTTCTTGAAGCAATCAAACACTTCATTCTTACTCTTTATAAAGTATAGAACACTCCATCTACTATGGTCGTCAATAAATGAGACATAATACCTTGATCCTGCCAATGAAGGTTCTTGACTTGGTCCCCATACATCTGTATGTACTAAGTCCAATAAGTTGTTGTGGATGTAGCCTTTGTGGTTGAATGGTTGTCTTTGTGCCTTCCCAATCTGACATGCATCACACCTGTTGATCATGTGTTGCTTTGATATGTTCGACAGTCCTAGAACACTTTGATCCCTGCATATATCCTTCAATGTTCTTTCATTCACATAAGCAAGTCTCTTATGCCACACTTCAAGCTCACTTAGGGTTTGAGACCCAAAGTTGAATAGAGCTATGTTCCTGGTTTCTCCTACTTCAAAAGTAAAGAGCCAACCATGCTTCTCACCTCGGGCTATCTTCTTGAAGCCTTGACATGGATCTTCCACAAAAGCTCCATGTTGGATGAACCTAACTTGCAAGCCTTTTTCAACTATTTGGCCTACACTTATTAGGTTTTAAGTGATAGTGGGTACATAAAGAAACTTACTCAGAATGTTTGTCCTGCCATTGGAAGCTTTGACATTACCAATCTTCTCCACATTGTGCTTCGTGTCATCCCCTGTTTGTACTTCATGTCTATGCTTTGGACTTTCCAAGTCAGATAGAAGAGCAATATTGCTTGCAACATGATTCGAACATCCTGAATCTATGTAGAACAAATGATCATCTTCTTTACCTTCTTTGTGGCTTAGATTCATAAGAAGCAGTGAGTCTTCATGTGATTGATCTTCTGAATAATTGTTGTAGTCCCTTCTATTATAGCTTCTATTGTTATTGTTGAAGTTGTGTCCACCTCTGCCTCTATTGCTGCCATATCCACCTCTTCCACTTCCTTTCTGGGTCTTTCCATTGAACCAGCAATTCTGAGTGGTGTGGTTGGTCTTATCACATATGGCACAAGGTTGAACATTCTGACCTTTGGCTTTGTCTTGCTTTGGTCCTTTCTTCTTCCCTTTCCACTTGCTCTTGCTTGCGAAGTTGGCTTGGGAAGTCTCTTCTTCATCTTCTTCCTTCTTCTTGCCTTTCTGCTTCTTATCCTTCTTATCTGCGTATAGAGCACTAGTTGAATTACTATGATAAGAGTTACCTTCCTTTATGCTATTTTTGGCTTCTTGATTGAAGAGTTGTCCAAGAAAGATGTTGAAGTCTGGAGTTTGCACATCCATAATGAGATCGTAAGCCGTCGTGAAGGATTGTCATTGCTTATCACTTCGAATGCCGTTGAGAATTTGCCTCATGATGACCTCTCCTTCAATTAGCTCTCCAATGGATGCCAACTGATCCGCAACCTCCTTGACCTTGGTAACAAACTCTGTGATGGTTTGTTTAGACGTCTTCTTCATTTGGTTGAGCTCGTTCCAAAGATGATTCTTTCTTGCTTTGGTACTAGCAGAAAAGAAAGTCTCGAGGGCATCCCAAGTCTCTTGAGATGTCTTGCATCCTCTAATATGTGGTAATTGAAAGTCAGAGATAGAGTTTAGTATGTACGACCTTGCTTGAGCATCCCTTGTGCACCAAAGTGTGAGCTTATCTATCTCCTCTTGTGTAGATCCTCCTATGGATCTTGGAATAGGCATAGCTTCATCACTTGCTACAATTCCATAAAGATTTCTACCTTGCAAATAGGCCTCCATTCTGATTTGCCAAGCCACGTAGTTTTGTCAATCAAGCTTCTCGATCATTGAGGGAAAGCCGTCACCCATCTTGATCTAGCTCTGATACCACTGAAAGAACTTGGAGCAGCTTGTCGAAGGTAGAAAAGTGCATTTCAAGGCAACAAAGTTTGGTCAAGCCAACCGGCACAAGACCAGCCCTTGAACTTATGGAGACTCAAATAGACTTTATAGGCATGCTATAAGTGCAAAGAAACACACTATGTACTTTGGAGCATCAAGGAGAATGAGTCCATACAAAACAGATAGGTTCGCGGGTCGACTAGCTCAAAAAACTTACTATCTATGGAAGAGACAATGAACTTCAAATGCCCATAGCGACCAGCGTGATTACAATTAGAAAAAATCCTTTTATGGGAGTGATACACATAGTTTTGAGTGTATGGAATGAACAAAAGTATAAGGAATAAGCAAAATATGCTATAGGAATGAATGCGACATTTACCGGTGGTACTTCCTATTTTTCAGGAATACGTAGAGATTGACCCCGAGATATAAAAACTGAGATTTCTCCAAATCTGATGAACCACATGCTTTAAAGATTTACAGGCATAAACTAGACACTTATACCTTTCCAATGAGCCATCTTGCACTCAATTTGGAGCTCTCTCGAGAGAGCAGCAGCCTCTGCAAGATTACTGTTGGCGAAGAAGATGATGCAGAAAATTGAAGGAGCAAGATAATGATGGTCACAAGTGTATGTATATTGCTTCCATGTAATGTACAAGTGATTTCAAGTCCTTATATAGCCTCTAGGAGTGTTCCATGACTTTTACAACTTGAATTTGAATTCAAATGAAGGTGGGAATGGTTGTTGGAGGGAATCAATTCACTTTCCTACAATGGAACTTCAACCACCAAAATTTCGTGGGATTTTGGTTCTATATTTGTACCTTTACATGTGTCAAGCTCAAGGCTTTTACAACGGTAAATGAACCATCAAAAATCTCTCAAAAAAATACAATAAATGAGCATATGAAAAAGAACTCTCCAACGGATATTCTTTCAACGCGATAGCCTTTGATGTAGATCAAATCCACCTCAAGCATAGTGTAAGCTTGATGTTCCAACATTAGCCAATCTCTAAAAAGAATGAAATATTCCAATCAAGCCTTGTAAGATGAGGTTATGGGATTCTCTACCTAGACCTCCTCCCATGGGAAGCAACCAAGCCTCCTCATCATGACTTCGTGTATCTTCATACATACTTTATGAATGCAATAAACATAAAAGTTAGCCAAGAGGATGTCCAAATATATTGCATAAATATGGGAGTGAGGATACCTACTTGTTTAATTCGAGGAACATTTCTTTGAGATGGAGTTCCTTTGAAATTACCCCTGAGAGGGTAGACACAATAAGAGTCTTATCTTTGATACCATGCAAGGCCCTCTAGAGTTTAAGTTTCATGTCCTTTGGAGCCTCCTCAATGGGCACGTCACCACTCTTGAACTTGCTCTTCACATCCACTTAGGGATCAATTTTTTCTTCTCTTTGTTTTTGCCCCTTTATCTATTTGTTATCCCACATAGTAAATATTTTGTCCTAAAGCTCCCAAATTTCTCCTGTCTTAAATGCCAATTGGAACCATTGGTCAAACTTTCTTATTGAATTAGATTTAAGATTTTGATCAAATGCTATTCTGACCTCCTTTAAGCATTGTCTTTTGAGATTTGGATCTAAGTTGTCTCAATGCTCAAAAAGAACATCAATAAATTCATGTTGGAAGAAACATATCCTCTCAATAGAACATCTTTTTCCTATTATCATTGTCATTATTATGACCCCAAGCAATAAGCTTGGCTTCCTTCATAGTCAAATCAACATATATTTTGCACTTTACATGCTTGAAGAAGTAGATTGCTTGATGCTCCTTGACAAGCTATCTTTGCACTTCTGTAGAGTGTAATCCTCTTATCACATGATACATATAATCCTCGATATTTTCCTCCTTAAATTCTTCTATACTTTTGCACTACTCAAAGTCGACCATGACTATAAAAGGAACAACACTTGCATGAGGATTTATCTTCATTTTCTTTTTAAGATTCTAAACATGAAGATTGTGGGGATCTCGGATCTTGAGCGGCCGCCTGCGTGTTGATGGGTCAATAGATGGCTAGTGAATAATGTTAATTGGTAGATGGAAAAGTTTCCCTCTCTTTCAAAGCTTATTTCTTATTATCTCCTCCCTCATCTTATTCGACTGCTCTGTCACCAAGCTTCCATATGCAAGTTCACCACTAGGACCAAAGATCTCATCATTCGAATCACAACTTTGTGATGGTCTCATCTATATCCGTTTGTTTAGATTGTTTTTTCTATGGCATTTTCTATATAGATTGCTTCCCGTTTGATTTTATAGTGTGGTTTTTTTCTTTTGTTTTGGAAAAATTGTTTCCCTAAATCCAGGGCATAAAATCCATGATCAAATTTTTTGATTGCTTGCAAATCCCAGCAAGGCTCACCCTAGAATATCACTCTAGGCAAAATATGTCCATCCTCTAGATGATGCTTCTCAAACCTTTTGTTCTCTTAGTAAGCAAAAAAGATTATCGGAGTCCTCATCCTTGTAATCCAATCTATACACAAGCTCATATTGGAAATCCTCGATGGTGGTCATTCGTCCCCTACCATGGGCATCGACAAAGACCAAAAGCAAGGAATTCTTCTCTTCAATATATTGCAGGCACCACTCAAGCTCCCTCATATCTCTGATGAGTGTGTCCTTTCTCAAACCATGCTCACTTTGCTTAGCGATACTATGTCTAGCAGAGGAGGAGCCACCTGGGTTGTTGGCTCTTTTAGATGCTTTGTGTCTTGTAGTCCTTTTTGATTGCTCTCCCCATGGAGCAATGACATCCTTTGAACCCTCCCTTGTGGTCAATTTAAATTTAAGCTTTGTGATGAATTTCTCACCTATCTTCTCAGATTCCCTAAACCAATAAGGATATTAAAGACCAAGTTTGAATCTTGGCACACTCACGTTGATGCCCGACATCAACCTTATGGAAATTTCTTACGATAAAATTAAGTGTCAATTTCGAAGGTGAGCATCGGCTATAACAGAAGGCTGATGCCTCACATCAAATTTGAGCATAAAGTGGATGCTTGCATCGAATTTACGCATGAAGCCGATGCAAGGCATCACAAATCTAATCCAAGAGTTGACTTCATGCCTCTTTACCATATATTTTTCATGCCTTTTGATGAGTCAAAAAGATCCCAAAACAGGTTTCAAGAATCCTATTTTAGCTAGAAGTCGATGCCCGACATCGACTTTGTGCTACATGCCGATGCTTGGCATTGCTTTTATTCCACGCGTTGATGCCCAAAATCAACTATGCTACATCCATGCTCGACATCGACTTTATGCTACAATTCAATGCTTGACATTGACTTTATCCTAGAAGTCAATGTTAGAAATCAACTTCTAGCTAAACTATAAGTCTAGTCTTGAAAACTATGCTACTTCTTTCAATTTTTCATTTCTTCATGCTTTTCACAATGCACTTTAAAACTATGGTATGAAGAAATGATGTTAAAAAATTAATGCTAATCAACTTATTGCAAATGGAATCTTTTTTTAGGGAAAAAAGAAATACCTTTGGTTTTTCTTTTTTGCTACGTTTTTCTCCATTGCTTGATCTCCCCGACTTCCAAGTTACTTTCGTGCTCTTGCTCTCTGTGCTTTGTATGCACTCTCTTCGTTCTCTTCACAATGTAAAATGAGACAGACCCCACATTGTCTATTTATAGACATTTTGCTTTTCTTAACTAGATGTAACTAGATGTAGTTACAACCAAATTGAAGTGGGGTGCAATCTTACCGAACCAAATGTAACTAAGTACCCATTTTAAGCTAACTATACTAAAAAAATATGTACTTATCTAGTCTTTCTAACCATCTTGTGAATATAAGCTTTTTTTCTCTTACCAAATTGAATGTGAAGACTAATAGGGTATCATTAATTGAATAATGGAATAATTCAATTTTGATTTTTCTCACTACATGAAAGATAATCCTATAATTATATTGCATGTTTAAAGCTTTATTCTCTTTATATTTTTTCAATTCTTTGAAATTTAGTTAATGTTGTAGTAAGAGAGATCATCAACTACTCTTAACCATCATGATCAACCACTTTATCCATAAGTTAGTTCTTCCTTTTTTACTAGATATAGTTTGCAGATATTTTGTGCTTTTCATTAGATATGCAAAATCATATGCATAGTGAAGCATCATATTTGATTAAGCTATTTGATTTGTGGATAGATGGAAGCCAAAATCATATGATTAAGCTATTTCATGTGATTAAGCTATTTGATTTGTCGATAGATGGAAGTCAAAATCATACGTAGAGTGAACCATCATCATCAAAATCATATAATGAGGTGAAAGGGAATATCCATTGTCATTATCTAGTGGTCAAATTTATTTAAATATCCCTATTGTTGTTATGTAGCATGATCTGTTCCTTTCTTGAATCATAATTACATAGATTCAATAGATCATTTAATCCATTTCTTTCTTGAATCTTATAACAAAATGTGTCACCATTTCTCTTTCTCAATGAAGATGAGCTCTCTCTTCTCTGTTGATGCTTTCAAATCCAATCCAATGTTTTCTATTGATCGTTTATTAGCAACAAGAAAACATCTTGGAAGAGGCGGTCATAGAATAGTGAATGATTCAACATTCGCCATTGAATCCTTTAACCTATCTTAGTGCAATAATTTTTACAATAATCAGATGAATTGGGATCATCTACGAGTTGAATCTCATCTCTCTATGGACTCAAGTGCAATGGAACAAATGATGTCAATGAGCAAGAGGCAAGGACCATCAAATTTAAAAGAAATCCTCATGAAGTAAGGAAAACATGATTTCCCTTCTTGACTTCAGATAGACAGATTCCTTTAGATGTTGTGAAGCCTTCTTGTGAGCTCAAGTGTTTGTACAATCCATTAGGAATCAAGAAACTAAACCAATTAAGAAAGAAACTCTTCAATTTAGATAGTGAGAGACATGATATATATCTTGGTGCTCACATGCAAATGATTGAGGATAATATTTCAGTATCACGTGTTTCGCTTGAGTACTTTAGTCAAGTGATCCAATGTTGTAGGGCTGCATTCAAAATTACAATGAGCTTCGGGAATTAGAGGCTCCATAAGGTTCAAGAGAAACTAATCAATGGATATCTCATCTTTGAAACTTGTAGAATTGCAAATAAAGGATCTATTTATCACCATGCAATGAGCTAGATGATGAACTATTTCAGTTTGCATTGTGAAGTTACACCTAGAATTAATGGAAGGTTACACTTTTTAGATAACTTTATATCTATAGAAAAGAGATGCTCAATAAAAATGAGAAGTTTGTGAAGTATCTTCATTTTACTAGATTGAGGAAAGAAGATTTCAACAACATTACTATTCCTCAAAAAGTTAGGATGGGTGAATACTTAGTTTGTGCCACTTTGAAGAACATGGCTAAGGGTTCCACAACAATTTTAGAAAAAGATAATCTAAAAATTCTTCTCACAGAGCATCATAAGAGTCAAGCTTTAGAAAGAAAAAAGGTAGTTCATCATAGAGGTAAAGCACGTAGATATTGAGAGCATTATATGTGTTTGTTGATTAATGGTATGGATCAAAAGACGACATGCTTGCCTCATTTCTCACACCTTCCTAAGGACATTGGGGATGAATTCCTTGTGCAAATGCATTTGGTAGGTGCATTGGTTCACAATGGAAATGTAAGGTCTAAGGTTTTCTTGACCTACCCCAACATGCATAATGATCCAAATCTCAATATGATTGTGATTCATAGAATTTTTCAATCATGGGAGCATCATGTATCACCAATTTTGTATTTTGCAACTTGATAAGAATGTGTAAGGGTACAAGAATTCTAAAGTCTTTGGATATTTATCCATGCTTGTTGATAAATAATTATTTCAAAAAGCTAAGGTCGATTTTCTACTAGTTGGGCATACTCATGATCACATTCATCAAATTTTGAGTACATTTTTAAAGAGGTTGGCATGTCATAATGCTTCTCTTCCATCATTGACCGTTTTATTTTCAAAAGCTTATGCTCCAAAGCCTGAAGTTCATGATCTTAACCAAAACTATGACTTTAAGGAGTTCTTCTAAATAAGTGTTGATAATACAAATAAAGGTTTGGCACCATTGCACAATATTAGTTTCAACCATATATTTCTAATGAGGAAGATTGATGTCACTCTTTTATTTTAAAATCAATTTTCATCTTCTGATGGATGGTGGTCTAAGGATGGATGCAGATTTCTATTGTATGTACATGATTTGGTATTTGTTCATTGTGCAAAGCAATCTTCACGTGAAAATAAAAGCAGTATAGTAGAAACTTCAAACATGCTTGAGCAAAGTAAAAGGTAGATGCAGATGCTTACAAAAAACAAGAAACATATTGAGGGTGTAAAAAAAATGCAAGCAATGAAGATGTATCTTGGTTGGATGATTTTCTTTTTGCATCAAGAACCCAACTAAAAATAAAATAAAAGTCTTGGTTTGATGAATAGCATTGTAGGATGTTGGCCAATTGACATTCCATTCACATGGGAGTTTAGCACACATGTAAATGTGGAGAAAGCATGTAATGCACATTCACTTCAAAGCTTAATAGACCCATTAGAGAGGAATGTTTATGTAGGTCCAAGGATGACAAAACAAGCTAGAGCAAAATGACATGGAAATTTGAAGGAGATGGATGTTTGGATGCTTATTGCAGTCTTTGATGAGGGTGATGAATATGCCAAACCATTTTTTATTGAAAAAGTTATAGATGTCACTAAGGATAAAGACCAAGATAGAATAACCTGTTTGATAGTAAATTGGTACATTGGTAATGAATTCACATGAAATTACACTTTATAAATGGTATGCAATTCTAGGAAACAAACCGAATCGAAAACGAAAAAGAATATTAAGAAAACATCTACCCTTAAAATAGATGAGGTAGATATTATTGTTTATGATTTTGTCTTAACAAAAACAAGACACTTGAGAAAATCAACCATCAACATGATCAAGAAAGAACTTTCATACCTATGTGGCATAGGTAATCGGAGGCAAACAAGAAGGTCCATGCACGATCCTGGTGAAATTGGTGTGTTCTTGTATGAAGATAAAGCTCTTGTTGCTACACTTTAATAAAACTATTTATACTGGTATAAAGAAAGATAAAATGAAATTTGCTTGATTTTTTATGAGGGGTTTCTCTTTACCTATGAAGACATGCATAAGCAACCTAGGGATAGAAAGTGATATATCACATGATGGAAAAATAATATGCATCAGACATGCTTTGGAGTTTGAAAAAAAAGAATGATAGCTTTAAGTGACTCCTACTTGCATTTTGTTCACTTAAAATGGGCTTTAAGTATAAAATTTACATATAAATTAAAATATATATCTTCTATTTCACTTATACGATCCTTTTTTTGTTGTGATTCTGATGAGAGAGAAAAAATATGTACTTAGTCCACTGGAGATACAATTTGACACTAGCTTGTCTCACAAGTGGTGCCTTAAAGAGATGTGGACACTTATGTCACATTGTCATGACAATGCATGATACACATTGCTTTTATTTGATATATATATATATATATATATATATATATATATATATATATATATATATATATATATATATATATATATATATATATATATATATATATATATATATATATGTGTGTGTGTGTGTGTGTGTGTGTGTGTGTGTACATCTAGGTTCAAGAATATCATTGAGAGAAGGAGCAAAATCATGAAGATGAGAAGAAATACTACATCTACTCCTTTTATTATCATTGTATACATTGTTGAAAGGATTTCGTCACTTCGACTAGCATTTAGGAAAATGGAAAATTTCTTAATAATATGGTGATCTTTAATTCCTTACAAATATGTTTTTTATAATCTGATTATTTACTTGACCTCTCTCTTTAAGTTCTTGCAAGTTGAAGAAGTTGAATATATGCCTTGATCGGAATAGGAGGAGATCACTGAACCTTCATTGGAACCTTCCACTCTATCTTTATTTACACCCTCTATACATAACCTTCATTGGGACTCACAAGAACACATAGGAAGAAATACGTTTACCTAAAGCTAGAGTACACATGTAGAGTTTTCTTTATATATATATATATATATATATATATATATATATATATATATATATATATATATATATATATATATATATATATATATATATATAACTCTACATGTGTACTCTAGCTTTAGGTAAACGTATTTCTTTCTATATGTTCTTGTGAGTCCCAAAGATGGGAAACCCTACATATGAGTTACCTTGTGTGTATGTGAGCAATTAAGTTAATGTGAACAATTTTCTATTCATGCATCTATGTATGGATAGTTATTGATGTTTGTATGTGCGTCATAAGTGTGAATATTTATATATTCATATGTGAGTCTCTAGAAGCTAAGGTATTCTGGGGGGTACATATGTGGATATGGATATGAACGTAGGTGCATGTGAGCATACCCTAGGTACCTAAGTGATGTGTGTATCGTACCCCATGATTTTGTAAAGACTATCATATGAGAAATAGCATTTGACCTTGCACATATGTGCTTATGTATGTGTATACCTCATATAATTGAACGGGAAAATTGTAGGTTCCTATTGGCTTAAGCTTTGGAGAAGATACGAGAGTGTGGACCTTTGGTGGCTGGACTGTTGTCCTTGAGGTGTACAAGTGCTATCAATCATTCTTAGCTCATATAGTAGAATGGAGATTTCTCATGAAGAATAGATGGTTCAGAATCTAGGGGACTATGGGTTAGACCTACTCTCAACATCTCTGCTTCGAGATTCCTTTTGTAAGGGGTGCCCAGATGTATGCAAATGAGAGAGAGAGAGAAGATAGATAGAGAGGGACAGAGAGAGAGAGAGAGATTCATCTCATCCCCCTCCTTCCGGATTGGTGAAGAAACATGCATGATGTGCAGAAGGAGATGACTGGAGAGAGAGAGAGAGTCCCAATTTTGGAGAACATTGATTGGATCAGTCAAGGCAATCCTCAAATTATGTAAGACAACCCCTTCAAAATTTTTCAAAATCCAAGGAACAATCTGAAGTATCAAATGTAGTAGCAGGAAAAACGAAGACATTCGCATGTCAATTTTCCTAATCTACGTGGTGGGGATGAAAGCATGGGCGAGTCACACCTCTAGCAGCACAGGCAAGCAAGAAGGAAGGTCGAGAATGAGAATTCAAGCAGGAGAAGTAGGCATGAACGTTTGAAGGCAGACTCATCAGGAATGGGGCTGCTTCCTTCTCTTTTTTACCTCATCTCTATATGACTTATCTCTAGCACGGGAAAATAAACAACTGCAAGGGGGCGAGGACCAAAGATGCCCTCTAATATGTTTATGGGAGAGAGAGAGAGGGAGACTTTTGCCAAAAGTAGGAACAAAAATATGCTTACTATGCTTAATAAATTGATCATGGATTGTCCTGATTGGTCGGATCAACTGTTCCCTTTGTCCTCTAGGCCTATTGTACAACATATAAAGCATCTACTGGGTATACACCGTGTAATCTTGCTTATAGATTAGAAGCAATTGCCCTTATGGAATCGGTAGTGCCCAATCTACGAGTGGCCATTGGCAAGAAATTGTTGCCTGGCAAATCTTTTTATGATTGACTCGATGATTTGTGTTGACTCGACAAACAATGCTTTGAAATCTTCTTGTTGATGCAAGAAGTTCAACTCCATCATGTTCGGATTCATGATCCCTTCTTGCAGACCCCTGTATTTGAAGAAGGACAATTAGTTCTGCTCTACAATTCCAAGTCTAACAGAGCAGCAGGAAATTTTAGACTTCGGTGGTTTGGAATGTACCACATTTTGGCAAAGCTTGGTTTGGCAACGTTTCAGTTAGAGATTCTCCTTAGAGGATTGATTACTAATCCAGTGATGGATCTAAGTTGCATCATTTTTGTCCACCTACCACATAATATTGTTCTAAAGTTAATCTTTTTCATCAATTTTGTATGTTTTCTTATCTGCCAATATTTTACTTAGGACCATCTATCATAGATTGTGAAGCCAACCAATTTAGGCCCATTGGTTTGGTCTTTATAGTATTGCAGTGCCCACTGATCTGACCACGTTTTGGTTGACCAATTGACCATAGAACTTTTTAGTAGCTCTTTTAAGGGATCTAATTTTAGATATTTTTGCACTCTCTTCAAGGCACCCTGATTCTCATGGCTCTTTAACAGTGCCCACCCTCCACATTCCACTTTGATTGACTTATCCAGGCACATTTTGGTTGGTTGGCAGTCAGATATTCTCTATGCTTATTACCATTATGATTGATTGCATAGTGTTCGTAATCGTCGTTCTTACCATCTCTATTTATTCCCCAAAGTTTTCTTTCTTTTCTTTACGTTGTAATCTATTCATAAATTAATACAAAGGACCTGACACAATGAGTCCATAGGACCCGTTCATGGTGGGAGGATCGTGGTGTTGACAAGTTTTCCTTAATCACTCTATTTGGTATCCTTATGTTGATTCTCCATTAGTTAATGATTAAGTATTAAGCGTGATGATTAAGTTAAGTTGCGATAAAGATTAAATTATAAAAGTTAGATCCTTGAAGTATTGTAGCTTATTTGTGAATTGTTAAAGTGATTGTTAAGTTATATGCACGGTCATCTATAAGCGAATACGGTGACGAAGTTATATCATTGGAGTGTGAAGTGAAACGGTAAGAGTTTAGGTGATAATTCGTAAGTATTATGTAGTAGGGATGTACATTGAAGTATAGATTAAGAACTAAATAACATTTGGGGAAGTTACCATAGAATATGATATTGGCAATGGTAGTGTATTGCAGTTAATTGGGTTAATATATTACCTTAATAGTAGGAGTGGGAAAAATATAAAGGATTCTATCTAAAGGATTCTACCACCCGAAGAACCTTGAAAACCTATCCTACCCACCTAGTGTTATCGAACAAGGCTGGAAAAATGAGCAGAGGTTAACAATTCAATTGCCTACTTGCATATGGTATAGGGTGATGTAGTTTTCCTTCGTCACCTAGTTGTTCCATTATTCATCCAATCACAAAATTAGAAGCCTCAACATGAATATGAAATGGTTTTTTCCAATTAGGCACTTTCAATATGGGTGTTGAACTCAATATTCTTTTCAAGTTATTGAATGCTTTCTCACATTCATCATTCCATTTAAATTGAGTCAAGACTCCATACAATGTTTTTGCTATGATTGCATACATATGGATGAAGTGATGATAATACCCATAGTGTCCCATAAAGGCTTGCACTTTCTTTATATTCTTAGGTCTTGGAAAATCTAGGATTACCTTGATTTTATCTATGTTGGTAGTGATATCCTTCTTAGAAATTATATATCCCAATATTTTCCCTTGCCTTACAATAAAGACACACTTTTTTTAATTCAAGCACACTCGGTAATGTATGCATTTGTCAAATATCTATGAGTAGATCATTGAGAAGAGTAGGTACATAGGTCATCTACGTAGACTTCCATACTCTTTCGCAAAAATTCCTTGAAAACATGGCACATTAGTCTTTGGAAAGTGATTGGGGCATTGTTTGGACCAAAATGTATAAACTTAAAAGCATATACTCCCCACTCAGTAGCAAAATTATTTTTATGTTGATCTTCAGTAGCAATAGCTACTTCATTGTATCCTATAAAACCATTAAGGAAGCTATATACTTCCTTTCTTGCCCATGATGATAATTTTCTCTAATAGTGGTGGCATTAACCTTTTTCAAGTTCATACAAACCCTAAGTTCTCCATTTTTCTTAGGTATTACCACTAATGCAGAAAGCATTCTGTGTGTTCAATCTCATATATGAATCTAGCTGCTAGCACCTTATCTATCTCTTCTTTGATCTTGGATGAGCACACATCATTGTATGTGTAAGGTCTTTGTTTTTCAAGGTTTTGCATTAGGAGTCATAGGAATCCTATGAGGGAAAACCTTAGGGTCATTTCCTTTCAGATATTATGAGTCCATTGGAAACCCATCTCGATAATCTCATAATAGCTCTACCCATTCGTGCTCTTCTTCTATAGATACATCTTTGCCTATGAAAGTGCATCTGCCCTCATCATTCTCTCATATCATTATGATCTTCTTTGTTTGCTCCTTATTATTGTATGCCAATCCTTCTTGTGCCTATCTCTTAGGCATTTGAATAGCAATTTTCCTCTCTCCTACTTTGTACCTCTTGAAGTGTTCAAGAACTTCAAAACACTCCTATTGTTGATCTTCTTTCTCTATTTCTTCAGTCTCTTTGTTAGGATTTTCTATTACCGTTAGTGTCCATGTGAAAGTCCAAATGGCCACTGGACATTTCTTTGTATATGTTCTTTAATAAAACATATAGCGGCCTGATCAGCCACAGATTGTAAGTTCAACTACATTTGTAACTCCTAAGAAGTGTATGTTCATGCTCTTTGTGTGTTGTGTTTTTCTGTGTATTTTGCAACCTCTATGCAGAGTACCGTGTGTGGCCTTAGGAGCTCCATTTTCCACTCCGAGGATATCATCATGGAGCTCTCAAGAAGGAGATCATATTATGGTGCATTGCCATTGAAATACTTTACTAGTATCAGAGCATTTCGATGCAAAAATTTGTTCCTTTTGTGAGAGCGAAACGAGCACCTGCCTACCCACCGAGGGCTTTCTCTAAGGCTTATGACTAAAGTGGCAGGTAAGTCATAGACCTAGGCATACCTTGTCATCCGAGTCACCGAATTCACCATTTGTGCTATTGGCTACACGTGAGGGAGGACCTCAACGATCAAGGAAGATAGAGGTTCTTAGTACTTCATGGGAGGTCACCCATCCCAGTATTGTTCCCCTGGAGCTCGTTTAACTATGGCAATCTCTTACCACTAAGCTACATGCATTTTGTGTCTAAAGAAGGGGAAAGAGTAAGATTAACATTATGTTGAACATTTGGTCCTTCAAAGCTTCATTCTTTGCTTTCAAAACCTGTTTTTGAAGCATTTTTGGGGCGTCTTTTGGAGCCATTTTGGAGTACTTTCGCACATAGTTCTCTTCACACACGTCCAAGAAAATCAAGAAGAGTGTTCTTTGTACTTCTCTGATTATAAGTTTGGGGATGTGTTTTTTCATCCACACTCATACAACTATAGGTTTCTCAAAAGGTTTTTAGTTTTGGTGAGAGAAGCCACTCCAATTTATGCAGGTTTTTGAGCCTAAAACATTCGAGTTGACAAACACTTGCAGGTGTTGTTGGCTAGTTTTTGGGTTGTGCATTCAACATTTTCGTGTCATTTTTCTGCATATATTGAGCACATACACACCATTTATGCTTCTGTGAATAGCACTTATGTAGGTCCATGTGGTCATCGATATAGCAGTTATGTTTTTTGCATAAAGCCTTTTATGTTTGATAAAGAGGGTCGTGGTGAGGTTTTCTTAACTGAGAGACACCCAGATGTTGGGGTCCCTTCAGTGATGCATGTGGAAGACTTACCAGCCTCACCATCTGAGATGTATGATGGTTGTTCATAGGTTCTCGATAAGCCTAGTTGGTTTCTATTGGGTAACTGATTATATGTAGTGGAGTAAGTGATTCACTATGCAGATAAACATGTCAGTACTTGTAGTTTTATGATATTTTGACATTGGTCATATGCTCATTTTGCAGAGGATACTCTGGCAAAATCTTTCTAGATTTTTGATTTTGTCAACTATACAGTGGTTGATTTACTCCTCGATACACTTATTCGTTGATGTTTGGGCTCTTCTAGCTCCACTATCATTCTATTCGGTTCTCTACCATCATGGCATCATAGGTGTCATGACATCTTGTGGATCAGTGTGTAGTGCTAGTGTTTCAAGGAGGAGCTATAACTTGTATGGCAAAGACCATTTTGAGATCCGAATATTTGATGGCACCAACTTTGCTCTATGGAAGAATCAGATTAAAGATGTGCTGATTCAAAGGAGGCAATGGAAGCCACTAAATGGGATCTCAAAGAAGCCTACTGACATGGATGAAGATGATTGGGATGAGCTAGATGAAATGGCCAGGTCTATCATTCACTTGCACCTGGCAGATAATGTTTACTTTATAGTATTAGACTGTGAAAGTGAAGAGGAGCTTTCGAAGAAGTTATGCAATACATATGAAAAAGAGATGGTATCAAATAGAGTGTATCTAATGAGAAAACTATATGACCTTTGTATGAAGGACATAGATAGTGTTGCTACTCATCTAAATGAGTTTGATGCTATATTCTCCCAATTACAGGCTCAAAAAATGGATATGGATAATGAAATGGAAGCAGTATTGTTGTTATGCACCTCGCCATCATCATGAGATACGTTTTGCACAACTATTAGCAATAGTGCACCTAGTGGTAAACTCATCTATGATGACATATGTGGAGCACTCTTGAGTGAGGAGAGTTTCAGAAAATCTATGGTTGGCACTCAAAGTGGAGATGCATATAACATTCGTGATTCTTACCAAGGAAAGAATCAACAATGTGGCAAGAGCAAGAACAAGGGAATGGTCAACGAAATAAGAGTAGAAGTAAATCAAGGAAGAGGGATATCGAATGCCATTATTGTCATAAGAAAGGAAACATGAAGAAAGACTATTATGCATTATAGAATGCTAAAGTAAAGGATAGAATGTTGATGGATATGTTAAACAATTACCTACACCATCTACTTTGACTGTGAAGATTGAAGAAGTTAATGCTATTTCTGATGGTGCTGATGTGTTGACACTTGATAGTACTATGCCAAGTGAGGCTCTTATGGGTGATTCTCTTTCCCAGACATGATTGCTAGATTCTGGTGCTTCTTTCCATGTGACACCGCATAGAGAATGGTTCTCTAATTATGCATCAAAGTCTCTTGGTACCATGAGACTTGGTGACTCTTACTAGTGTGACACTGTGGGGATTCGAGATGTGGTTGTGTAGTTCATTGATGGTTCAAAATTTACTATGCATAATGTATGCCATGTACCTCAGTTATCATGTAGTTTGATGTCAGTTGATCAAGATAATGACCTTGGTTACAAGGTGGTCTTCTATGCTCAATCGTTTTGCGTATCAAAGGGCAATATGGTTATTGCAAAAGGAAGCAAAGTTGGCTCACTTTATCCTTTATTTCTATCACAGAAAGAAAACTTGTTAGCTATTATTGAACAGCCTATGGCTTCCATTTGGCATGGTCATTTGGGCCATATATCTTCTAGTGGAATGGAAAATCTTTCTCGTTCTGGTACTCACTTGTGTTATCTTTCTTTGATTTTTCATTTTGTGAGCATTGTCAATAAGGAAAGCAAACCAGAAATGTGCATAGAATGCACATTGACTCTTCAATTGAGCCTTTTGATCTCATTCATACAGATGTGTGTGGTCCTATGCCCACTAGGTCCTTAGGTGGTTCTCTTTACTTTGTCACTTTAATAGATGATGCTACTAGAAAAGTTTTGGTATATCCTATCAAATCAAAGGATGAGGTATTCCCTACTTTCAAAAAATGGCTTTCTTTAGTTGAGACTAAAAAAGGAACTAAGCTTAAGGTGTTACATTTAGATAATGGGGGTGAGTATACCTCACATGAATTCAGTCTTTTCTGTCAATCTAGAGGGATTCATAGAGAGTTTACAGCTCCTTATACCCTAGTATAGAATGGTGTAGCTGAAAAGATGAATATAACTATTCAAGATAAAGTAGTTTCTATGTTGCATCATGCAAACCTATGAGAAGGTTTTTGGGCAGAAGCAGTATTCACTGCAGTTCATGTGATTAACCTTTCACCTAGTACTGCCAAAGGTCTGAAAGTGGCACAAGAGTTATGGACAAGGAAGCCACCATATTATGATCATCTTTGAGTTTTTGGGTGTGAAGCATATGTTCATATACCCAATAATCTTAGACAAAATTTGGACCATAAGTCAAAGAAATGCATTTTTCTTGGATGTGGTCGAGAAGGAAAATTTGGATATCGTTTATGGGATCCTAAAACACGGTCAGTGATCAGAAGTAGTGATGTCATTTTCAATGAATCTAAGATGATAAATAGCCCATTAAGGAGGTTGAAGTGAGAAGAGTGGTGTTTGAGGATACTAGTCCTCTAGCTAGCGTACATAAAAATACTACACATAGGGACATTCAAGAGAATGCCCGATCAGAATAGTCTGTAGATGTTCCTATTCAGCAACCATTGAGACGCTCCACACATGTCTCACATCCACATGATAGATATGTTCCAGGTTTAGATTTTTTTATGCTAACAGATTCCGGTGAGCCTTCTTGCTACAAAGAGGCTATGCAGATAGAGGATCATGTCGTGGGAGCATGCCATGAAGAGTGAGGTGGATTCTATTCACAAGAATGGTACTTGGGATTTAGTACCTTTGCCAAAGGGTAGGAAAGCTTTACCATGTAAATGGGTATACAAGCTGAAATTCACATAAGATAGTGCTTCTCCAAAGTATGAAACATGACTTGTTGCAAAAGGTTTTAAGCAACAATATGGTGTTGATTTTGAGGAAATCTTTTCTCCAATGGTCAAGATGACTACCCTGTCCATGCTGCTTGGATTCTTTGAAATGGAGGACTTAGAGCTAGTCCAAATGGATGTGAAAACTACCTTCTCGCATGGAGATCTTATAGATGAGATCTATATGTAACAACCAGAGGGTTATGTAGTTCCTGGAAAGGAAATTCTAGTTTGTAAGCTCAAGAAGAGCTTTTATGGACTTCAATAGTCCCCTAGATAACAGTACCAAAATTTTGATGCTTTTATGAAGTCCCAAGGCCATTCTTAAAGAAATTAGGATCATTGTCTCTACACAAAGAGATGCTTAGATGACAGCTTGATATGCTTAATACTTTATGTCGATGATATGTTGATTGTTGGGAAGTCCTCTTATGACTTGTCAATTTTCAAAAGGAATTTGAGTCAAACATTTGATATGAAGGATTTGGGGGATGCCAAACATACTCTTGGCATGCGCATTACTTGTGATAGGAGTAAAAGATGCATATACTTTTTCCAAAGTGAGTACATATCTAAAGTACTTCACATGTTCAATATGCAAGGTGGAAAGGCATTAAGTACACCTTTACCCACATATTTGAATTTGAGCAAGGATAATTGCCCCAAATCAGATGAGGAAAAGGATTTCATGACCAGAATTTCCTATCAATGTGTTGTTGGTCGTCTCATGTATGCTATGGTAGGTACGAGACAGAACATTACATTTGTAGTGGGAGTTGTGAGAAAATATATGTCTAATCTTGGAAAGAAACATTGGGAAGCAGTCAAGATGACTTTGAGATATCTGCATGGCACTAAGGACAAGTGACTATGCTTACGTAGAGGGAAAGCATCCATTATTAGTTACACACAGTCTGACTATGCTGGTTGTGTAGACAATCGTAAGTCTAGATTAGGGTACATTTTTCATTTTGTTGGAGGTGCTATCTCTTGGAGATCTCATCTTCAAGAATGTACAACTATTTCCATCATAGAAGCAGACTATGTTGCAGCAAGTGAGGCATGTAAGGAAGCATTGTGGCGTTGTCGTCTTGCTTGTGATATGGGCTTACCTCAGTATGTACCTCGTTTGCTCAATGATAGAGTCCCATTGGTTTGGCTAAGAATCTGGTCTATCATGCAAAGACCAAGCACATTGAGGTGAGGTATCACTTCATTAGAGATTGCTTAGCCACTGAGCGCATTATTCTTGAGAAGGTTCACACTCGAGATAATGTTGCAGATGCTTTGACTAGGCATTTGGACTGCCTTTCAACATCAAACGAAGAGTAGAAGCAAAACTGTGATGTGAGTTGGGAAGACCATTCAGAACAGTCTGCACAGGTGAAATGTCACGAAGGACTTTATCTACAGAAATCAATTGTTCCTTCAAATCCTTGATCTTTGTCAGAAAATTGTCCATAGAATCACCTTCATTCATGTGCTCACTCTCCAACTGTTTTTGGAGGTAAGCAACAGGGGCCTCATTCCTAGCCTAGTACAATGTGGTAAGTGTATCCTAAGCATCCTTAGCTATTCTGCAAGAGCGAATGTGAGGAATAATGGTAGAGATCAATGCATGTGCCTTAGCATCTCCGCCATCCCAACAAATTCGCTCTACAGTAGGTGCAACAGAAACAACAACACGAACAAGAATCTATAGATTATCACCATCTTCAATACCATTTGCATCAGCTTTAGTACCTGTATTTGCAGGTGTAATAGGATGGCTTTCAACACCCTGCAAAATATTCCATAGTCCTTTTTTGACCAATACATGATGCATCATATAATCCCACAATGGGTAATTTGTACCATCCAACTTATCCTCAACAGCCAACATACGAAATACATCACTGCTTTCAGCCATGGCCATTGACTAAAATACCATGATGCAGACAAATGACTATATCTGAAAAAGTTGAATAGAACTAGCCTGACAAGTTCTGCTAAACCTATAGTAGACTTCGAGATGCTTATACTGGCAAAAAGAAACTAGTATATATCTTTGGAACAAAAAGATGAAATAGCCTACACAAGCACTACAATGGTGCGTTCAAAGGCCAAAACGAGCTCAGATTGCGATTTCGGCACCAGAAAGCGAAGATGTTTTGATCTCTGAAACACCCAGAGTATGCTCATTAAATTTAATATGATTTTGAGACTGCAACTGGAGAGGTTTCAATGATTCCCCAGATGTCAGTGACTTGCTCTGATACCAATTCTTGGAGTTAGACGTCTGTGGAAGCACATGAACAAGACAAGGAAGAAGAAGAAGCGAGGAGCACAACACACACTACTGAATGTATGACCACTAGAATGTACAAAAATAAGGAGCCCCTTAGGGCAATAGGCGTATATACAAGCAAGGGGAAAAAACCTCCTAAAGAGGGAAAAAAGTGCCCTGATCTGAGGGAGGGGGAGAATACTTCTCCAAAGAGTTTTATGAGTTCTTGTAGAACAAAGGTATCAAAAGGGAAGTGACTACTAGGTACTCTCCTCAACTAAATGGGATTGCAGAGAGGAGAAACAATACATTGGTTGGATCAGCCCGAACAATGCTTGAAGAGAAGAAGTTGCCACATTATCTATGGGCAGAAGCTATTTCAACTGCAGTGTACCTCGTCAATCGACTACCATCCAAATCACTTCAAGGTATGACTCCTTATGAAGCATGGCATGGAAGAAAACCTAGTCTTGGACATTGCAAGGTTTTTGGTTATTTAGCTTATGTTCATGTACCATCACAAATAAGAGGTAAGCTAGATGAAAGGGCAACAAAGGCAGTGTTTATTGGATATGATTCAACTCAGATGGGTTACAGGTTCTTCAATCCTTCAACCAAGCAATTCACTACAAGTAGAGATGTTGTGTTTGAAGAACACAGGTCTTGGTATGATGAAGACAAGCAAAAGGTAACACTACCATATGATCTTGATTATGACTCTCATCAACTAGGAAGCAAGCATGATACACAGGTCCAGGACCAAGAAGTGACACAGACGATGACCAAGATGAAAGAGAAAGGGATTACAAGCTATGGAAGTCAAGAGGCAAAGCAAAGATGCAAGAGGTTGGAGAATGCTCCAAACAAGCACCTAGAAGATCAGCAAGAGAAAAGAAACAACCAGAAAGGTATGGATATGATTCCACATTGTTACAAAGCATTCAATCTACTTGGCAAAAGACTCTATTTCAGAGGAACCCTCAACCTATGAAGAGGCAAAGGGAAACCCTAATTGGGAAAAGGCCATGAACGAAGAGATAGATGCATTGAAGGAGATGGACACTTGGGATTTGGTTCCAATGTCGCCAAATCAAAAGGTAATTGGTTGCAGATGGGTATATAAAGTTAAAAAGAAATTCCGATGGATTAGTTTGCAGGTACAAGGCAAGATTAGTTGCCAAAGGATGCTCACAAACTCATGGTATAGACTATGAGGAAACATTCTCACCAATTGCAAAGATGACTACAATCAAGACATTGATAAGTGTAGCTGCTGCAAGGAATTCGAGACTCCTCCAACTTGATGTGAAAAATGCATTCTTAAATGGTTGGATAAGTGAAGAGGTATACATGTCACAACCACCAGGTTTTGAAAACCCTAATCATCCATCTTATGTTTGCAGACTTAAGAAAGCATTGTATGGATTGAAACAAGCTCCTAGACCTTGGAATTACAGGTTGGTTACATATCTTCAAGATCAAGGGTTCAAAGCTAGCATCTCAGATCCTTCTCTATTCATCAAAAGGGATCACAATGAAGTAATCTATCTATGTGTATATGTAGATGATATTATTGTGAAAGGTGATGATCTAAATGGCATTCAAAGGATCAAGAGACACATGCAAGAGGAGTTCAAAATCAGTGACCTAGGTGAGCTCACATATTTCCTAGGTATGCAGGTGATATATACAGATGAAGGAATGTATTTGACTCAAAGAAGATACATTCAAGATCTTCTTCTCAAGTTCAAAATGGAGAACACTAAACCTGCAGGTACACCTTTGGAGATTAATCATAAACTTAGTGTTTATGAAGGTGAGAAAATTGAAGACATTAAAGAATATCAAAGCTTGGTAGGTAGCTTGATATATGCTACTCATACAAGGGCAAACATCTCATATAGTGTGGGAGTGCTTAGTCAGTTCATGCACTCACCGAGAAGACCACACATGGATGCAGCTAAGAGAGTACTTAAGTATCTCAAAGGTACAATCAACGAAGGTATATTCTATCCTTACTCTTCAGATTTGGATATCAAAATCTACTCAGATGCAGATTGGGCAGGAGCTAAGGATGATAGAAAAAGTACATCTGGTTACTTAGCATTTGCAGGTTCGAAGCTAGTGTCATGGAGTTCCAAGAAGCAACCAACAGTTGCTTTATCTTCAACTGAAGCAGATTACAGAGGCTTGACCATAGCAACTCAAGAGGCAATATGGTTAAAAGCATTGTATACAGATTTGGGACTTGTGAGTTCCAAACCTCACATATTTGGAGATAATGTAAGTTCCATGCATCTAGCGGCAAATCCTATTTTCCATGCGAGAACCAAGCACATAGAAGTCCATTACCACTTCATCAGGGAGAAGCTCATGGCAAAGGAGATTGACATTTCTTTTGTTCCAACTGAAAAGCAAGTAGCAGATATGATGACGAAGGCACTTGATGGAATAAAGCTTTGTAGATTCAAAGCTATGGCAGGTATTCAACCTATCAGAGAATGAAGACTCAAGCATACTTTAGCTTGAGGGGGAGCTGTTGGAACATCAAGCTTACACTATGCTTGAGGTGGATTTGATCTACATCAAAGGCTATCGCCTTGAAAGAATATCCGTTGGAGAGTTCTTTTTCATATACTCATTTATTGTATTTTTTTGAGAGATTTTTGATGGTTCATTTACCGTTGTAAAAGCCTTGAGCTTGACACATGTAAAGGTACAAATATAGAGCCAAAATCCCACGAAATTTTTGTGGTTGAAGTTGCATTCAATCAAGGAAATCAAATCACTTAAAAGTAGATCAATCAAGATCTTCACTTTTCCTAGATTGTAGGAAAGTGAATTGATTCCCTCCAACAACCATTCCCACCTTCATTTGAATTCAAATTCAAGTTGTAAAAGTCGTGGAACACTCCTAGAGGCTATATAAGGACTTGAAATCACTTGTACATTACATGGAAGCAATATACATACACTTGTGACCATCATTATCTTGCTCCTTCAATTTTCTGCATCATCTTCTTCGTCAACAGTAATCTTGCAGAGGCTGCAGCTCTCTCTCTCGAGAGCTTGAAATTGAATGCAAGATGACTCATTGGAAAGGTATACGTGTCTAGTTTATGCCTGTAAATTTTCAAATCATTTGGTTTAGCAGATTTGGAGAAATCGCAGTTTTGTTGTCTCGGGGTCAATCTCTCCATATTCCTGAAAAATAGGAAGTACCACCAGTGAATGTCGCATTCATTCCTATAGCATATTTTTCTTATTCCTTATACTTTTGTGCATTCCATACACTCAACCCTATGTGTATCACTCCCATAAAAGGATTTTTTCTAACTGTAATCACGCTGGTCGCTATGGGCATTTGAAGTTCATTGTCTCTTCCATAGATAGTAAGTTTTTTGAGCTAGTCGACCCACGAACCTATCTGTTTTGTATCGACTCATTCTCCTTGATGCTCCAAAGTACATAGTGTGTTTCTTTGCACTTATAGCATGCCTATAAGGTCTATTTGAGTCTCCATAAGTTCAAGGGCTGGTCTTGTGCCGGTTGGCTTGACCAAAGTTCGTCGCCTCCAAACGCACTTTTCTACCTTCGACAAGCTTCTCCAAGTTCTTTGAGCTAAGACCGTTCGTCTTTGTTATAGAAACACAAAGTCGATGCCTAGCATTGACTTGTGGTGAGAGATTGAGAGTCGATGTTGGGCATCGGCTTTGGTGGATATTGATGCCATATCACTGCTTGTTATTAAACACCATTAAAAATATCAATTTTTCATTTCATTTGTAGAAGCCTCCACGGAATAGAAAGCTTGGTGAGTCCATTGAGGATTGCCCTACTACTTTTCTTGCTCACATAGAGAGGGCAAGGCATGAGAATTGGCAATTATTTTGCGAGTGCACTAAGTGCTTGAAAGTTAGATATTATAATGAGGTCAATAAAAAGCATGTACATAGGCACTATAATGAGAATGGGCTTCCAAATTTCTCATGTATCCTATTTCCACAAAGAAGATAAGACATGTGGCTAGGGATAAGACTCTTGTACACCCCTATCAAAATCCATAGAAATTGATCATGAGGCTCATAGATCTCTTTAGCAATGATGATGATTGGGTTTCGGATTTGTTCTCTGGAACAAGTAATCAAGATTTTATGTAGTTATTTCTACAAGGATGCTGAAAGCAATTCCAATGCATATGATTTTTTTACAGGTACTGCATTGGCATACTCTTTGGAAATGTTCAGGCACTACATAGCAGTTGAGAAAGATGAAACTCAAGTAACTTTCATTTGGATGCATATAAATGGATTGAATGGGTGTCCTGATGAAGATCAAGAAGTAGGTAGAATGCACACCTACAATACATAGAGATTCCAACCTGCATCAAGGGAGCTAGTGCCACCTTTAGAAGATGAGCCTAGAGACATGGGTGAGCTGGAGGAGTCAAGTATCAAGGAAACCATTTTTGAAACTATGTAAACTCTAGATTATGATGCCATGCATGCAAATGAACAAGAGTATGGCCTGCTACTTTTGTAAATTGATCCATGGGCTTCTTATGCTCGTGCTTGACCCTAATGAGAAGTTGATTTTGCTCTATGTCATTTTCTATGAGTCAATGTGGGTTTTCTTTATGCAAGAAGATTTAAATGTCATGCAATTTGTTTGATAATCTCTTAGGAATTGTCTATATTGTACAATAATTATTGCAATTATTATAGAATGTTCTTCTTCAATCATTTTATGTTCTATAGCTATTTTTCTTACACCTATTTTGTGGCATAGAACTAGAAGCTAAGTAATAATTTTACTATCATCACCACTTGAGCTCTCAAAATATGGGCATGTTTTATTTAAAGAATGGTATGCATGGAAGAGTGGTTCTCTAAAGTTTGCTATTTTTGCCTTCTTTTCTAGTTAGAGGGATTGGACAAGGTATTTCAAAAACCAAATGCAATTATTTGCATGCTTAAATGGAGGAACACATTTGCATCTACATTGGGAAACCACAAAATGCTCAAAACGCACATATTTTGGTGATTTTATGCTTATTTTGTATAGAAACAATGGAGAACATGACATAGTTCTCATTTTTTATGCCTCAGTCGGTATAGGTTCCCTGAAAATAAAAAAATAAAAATGAATAAAAATATTTTTGTTATAGTATCATTATAAATATTAAATTATAATAAGGAAACATACATGTGTGCAAACAACTCTCTTGCTGCAAATGAAGTGACAAAGGAACCCTCTTCTCGCCACTAGGTAAGCAGCTAGATCATGTAATCTAATTCCTCATTCGGCATATCTGTATACTCATGCATAACACACCCTAAGGAATCAAGAAAAATGTTTCCTCTCATATGATTCTTTATGAGAGTAAGTTTAATCTTTCCTTCTCTACTACAATCCATCATATCTATACATATAAAAACATTGAACTATATATATATATACATATATATATATATATACACACACACACACACACACACACATATATATATATATATATATATATATATATATATATATATATATATATATATATATATATATATATATATATATATATATATATATATATATATGTGTGTGTGTGTGTGTGTGTGTGTGTGTATGTGTCTCCGTGGTGTATGTATGTATGTATGTGTATGTGTGATATATATATATATATATATATATATATATATATATATATATATATATATATATATATGTATGTATGTATGTATGTATGTATGTATACATGCATGTGTGATATATATTTGTGTGTGTATGCATAAATGTGTGTGTGTATATGTCTATGTGCATATGCATATGTACGTGTATATGCATATGTATCTGTGTATCGATGTACGTGTATGTGTATATATGTGTGTATGTGTGCATGTGTGTATGCATATGTGTGTGTATGCATGTATATGTGTGTATGCACGTGTATGTGTGTATGCATATGTATTGGTGTATGCATGTGTATGTATATGTGCATGTTTTTGTGTGCATGTGTCTGTATGTGTATGTGTGTGTATGCATGTGTATGAATAGATAATGTATGTGAGTGTATGTGTGTGTATGTATGTATGCATGTATGTGCTTATGCATATTTGTATGTTTGCATGTGTGTATGCATTTGTGTATGTATGTATGCATATGTATGTGTAAGCATGTATGTGTAGGTATGCATGTGAGTGTATGTGTGTATATGTTTGTGTGTACATGTGTATGTGTGTGTGTCTATGTGTGTTTATGTGTGTGTCTATTTGTTTGTATGTATATGTGTATGTATGTGTATCTCTATGTGTATGTGTGTTCATGCATGTCTATGTATATGTGTATGTCAATGTATGTGTGTGCATATATGTGTACGTAGGTGTGTATGTGTGTGTCTCTATGTGTGTGTGTGTATATGTGTGTATATGTGTGTCTCTATGTGTGTGTATGTATATGTGTATGTGTGTGCATGTGTATATCTGTATGCATATATGTGGATGTGTGCGTGTGTGTATGTATGTGTATATGTGTATGGATATGTATGTATATGTGTATGTATGCATTTGTGTGCATGAGTGTGTATGTGTATATGTGTGTGTGTGCATGTGTGTATGTTTGCATGTGTGTGTAAGTGTGTATGCATGTGTGCGTATGTATTCACATGAATGTATGTGTGTGTATATATGTGCGTATATATGTGTGTATATATATTTGTGTCTATGTGTGTGTACATATCTGTTGTGTATGTGTGTGTATCTATCTATGTGTATGTACATGTGTTTGTATGTGTATGTGTGTGTATGTACATGTGTGTGTATGTGTATGTGTATGTGTACATATGTATGTGTGTGTATGTATATGTGTGTATGTGTATGTGTGTGTATGTATATGTGCGTATGTGTATGTGTGTGTATGTATGTGTATTTATGTGTATGTATGTGTATATATATGTGTGTATGTGACTATATGTGTGTGCATGTATGTGTGTATGCTTATGTGTGTGCATGTATGTGTGTATGCTTATGTGTGTATGTGTATATGTGTGTATGCATGTGTGTATGTAGGTATTGTTAAAATGTTAAACCCTTTTTACTGTTAAGTTTTAATCCACCTCTGGATTCTTGGGATGGTCAAGGGTCTGTAAACAGAGGCCCTATTTGTATTTTTCCAACTACAGAGTAAGATTATATGAATTCATTGCATTAAGCGCTAAACATATCATCTTACAGTTCTATCCTGAATATGTTTGTTAACGCACTTTCATGTCAGAAAGTTTATCGGGTAACTCCTTCACTTAGCATGTAATCAAATTACTTAACTTCACTTAATGATTAACTTAATCAACAAACAAACTCAGTTACACAGAATTGTGCAACAGCGCTTAGTTTCGGCTCCTCACCCAGACGAACAGTTCGGCGGATCTACCTTCTACTTAACGTGATTCTTTCATTAATCTTGTGAAAGGGTACAACGTTGCATCATGCGTGCGACTTTTTAGGATATATTTTACAAGAAATATGAGTTCCTTTCCGACGGCTTGCATTGGCACGCACGGTGGACTCGAACCCAAAAATGAAAATTACAATGAAGGTTCATCAATGATGCCCTGGATATATAGAGATCGAGCTAATTTAAAGGTGCGGGTAATCTTTTGTTTTAAAGAATCTAACATATCTTTCAAAATGGTAGGCTCGATAAGTTGTGCATCAGTCCTAATAGAACTAGCAGCAACGACCTAGCTTATTAATAAATCCGCCTGCATCTGCAAAAATGATTCTTGAAGGTAGAACTCATTGGCAATGGAAGCATCTCTTGCTAGCTTCATGTCAACTATCTCTGCATCAATTCAAGAAAACCTGTCTGCTTGAACGCCCAATTGCTTTTCTCGTCTTTCCAGCTCCTGAACTTGAAATTGCATTGTTTTATAAAAGTCTTCTCTTTCTTTTTGCACACGTGCAAGTTCTTTCTTCAGCTGGATCGTCTTGGCAATCTCCTCAATAAATTCTTGATCGCGTTGGAACAATCTCTCAGTAACATTATGTAACTCAGCTTCTGCTCTAAGCACATTGGCAGCAAGTGTCTGGGAAGCTTCTTCTAAAACGCTGAGCACATCCCTCATATTGTGGAGCTCATTGCCTAATGCGGTCATCGCATCTATCTTATCTGTAAGTTCTTGCTTCAAACCGGTGATTACAGTTTCCCATTGAGCAATCAGATTGTCCTTTTCCGCTAATTGTTTTTGAAGTTGCTGAATTTGATCATGCAAGGAATGACTCTCTACTTTGGCTGCAAGTACTTCTTCCTGGAGAGGGGCACTATCTGCTTCGAGCAGGTCAACCTTACTCTGCAACTCCTACTGAATGTTCTGAGTTGCCAGCTTCATCTGGAAGGGCAATTGCTGGGAGAACTGGATGAGAAGTTGGCCCATGGATGCCAATTCCGTGAATAATATTACTACTGGGGGGGGGAGAGAAGGAGGAGGTTGTGATGATGAGGCAGAGATCAGATGAGGTAAGGAGGGTGGAGAGTAATCAAGAGAGGATAGAAGAGGGTTTGATGCCTCATGAATGGCGGCTGAAGGTGCAGCGGGAAGAACTTCAACAGGATCAGGAATGATAGTTGGAGGAGGAAGAGGGAGGAGGGAAGTCGGAACCAAAATGATTCCAATCTCAATCTGTCGTTCCGCCAAAGCGGCATCGATAACTGCCTCTGCATTTATAGTCATTTGATTGACTGCATCTGCTTGGACATTGACTGCATCAGCTTTGGCAGTGGTAGTTGGTGAAGAAGGAGGTTGGCACTCTAGAACAGTGGTATCTTCCACCGTCTCCTTCACAACTTCAGCATCCGATTGAGGAGATTCTGCCCGATGTGAGGCTTCATCATCATCTTCCATGATAACATCGTTATCCGGCTGCTTAGAGGAGAAGACGAGACAGACTCTACATGTAAGGAGGTGGCGGTATCATGGAATACTTCAAATTCTTGACCCGCATTGGAACCCTGCACCTGGCTTTGCGATGGGCTAATGCGTCTGCGTTTGCGTTGAAAAAAATGAAGCAGGTCTTCATCATCATCATCTTCCAGCATCTGTGTAGATTCCTTGTGTAACAGAAAAGTAGTGGTTGGAGGAGGTTGCGCAGCTTGTATCACAAGAAGGAGAACTGTAAGGAGATGGGGTAATCGAGTGCGAGGAATGTCATGCTTGGCTATTTGTTTTGTAACTGCTAAGCATTCACGGTGAATGCGCCGGAAGAAAAAAGATGTGAAATTGACACCCTCTCATAAGGTAGTATCAATCATCGAGTAAAATGGTATGGAAATGCCATACGTGCATTTTTGCAGGTTTAATGCTGCGACAAGAAATTACAGAGTGGTACACTCTGGTTCAGGTCGGCAAAGAATGGAAAACTCATTAGATGAGTGCCGGGGAAACAATTCCTTCATGGTTGGGATTGAAAGGAGTGGTCCATCAACCAATTCTTCCTGAGGGAGACGGAATCCCTCAGCAACCGTGTTTAGAGTAGCTACGACACGGGGGTTTAAACACGTTAATGGCCAACAGTGCTCTGTAGCAGGCGTGGCAGCGATGGCAGAAATGATGAGCGCATGGAAGGGGTGACACTCCACTGAATGCCAAGGCAATTCAACGAAGGCCAACAGTCTCCGAGCATGCAAGTACCCACTCACATCCGGAGTGAGACCCGCACGGAAGGTTGCTATGTTCCAAAGAGCTTCCATGGCGCACTCAGAGATAAATGAAAGCACAAAGCACACACTGGTCACAAACACACAAAAACACAATAGCGATTAACAGTGGAAACAACAAGATTAAGTAGGAACATTGAAAAAAATAGGTAGCAAAAACCCTAATCATAACGCAGTATTGGAAATATACCGACATAATGGCAACATGCATGCATTAACAGAAGAAACGACATAGAGGCAGCTATTAATCATGATTAGATCAGAAAAACGGAAGGATTACGGTCAGTTGGTCAACCGAAACACGAAGAGCAGAAAAGAAAATGTTAAACCCTTTTTACTGTTAAGGTTTAATCCACCTCTGGGTTCTTGGGATGGTCAGGGGTCTGTTAACAGAGGCCCTATTTGTATTTTCCCAACTACAGAGTAAGATTATATGACTTCAGTGCATTAAGCGCTAAACATATCATCTTATAGTTCTATCCTGAATACCTTTGTTAACGCACTTTCACGTCAGGAAGTTTATCGGGTAACTCCCACAGACTGCGCGAGTGTTAAAATGTTAAACCCTTTTTATTGTTAAGGTTTAATCCACCTCTGGGTTCTTGGATGGTCAAGGGTCTATAAATAGAGGCCCTATTTGCATTTTCCCAACTACAGAGTAAGATTATATGACTTCACTGCATTAAGCGCTAAACATATCATCTTATAGTTCTATCCGGAATATGTTTGTTAATGCACTTTCACATCAAGAAGTTTATCGGGCAACTCCTTCACTTAGCGCGTAATCAAATTACTTAACTTCACTTAATGATTTACTTAATCAACGAACAGACGCAGTTACATAGAATTCTGCAATAGCGCTCGCTTCCGGCTCCTCGCCCAAATGAACAGTCCAGCGGATCTACCTTTTGCTTAACACGATTCTTTCATTAATCTTGTCAAAGGGTACAACGTTGCACTACGCCTTTACATCATGCGTGCGACTTTTGAGGATATATTTTACAAGAAATATAAGTTCCTTTCTGGCGGCTTACAGTATGCATATGCATGCATATACATGCATTTTGTATGCATGTGAGTGTAAATGTGTGTGTGTATGTGTATGTGTGTGTGTGTGTCTATGTGTGTATGTACATATGTGTGTATGTGTGTATATTTATGTGAATGTATGTATATGTGTTTGTATGTGTATGTCAGTATGTTTGTGTATGTATGTGTGCATGTGTATATGTGTGTGTATGTATATGTGTGTGTATGCATGTGTGTATATATGTATGCATATGCATGTGTGTATGTATGTATGCATAAGTATGAGTCTATGCATGTGTGTATGTATGTATGCATGTGTATGTGAAAGCATATAAGTGTATGTATGCATGTGAGTGTATCTGTGTCTATGTTTGTGTCTATATGTGTATGTGTGTGTCTATGTGTGTATAGGTGCATGTGTGTGTATGTGTTTGTAGTATATGTGTATGTGTGTATGCATGTGTATGTGTGTGTATGTGTATGTGTGTATGTGTGTATGTGTGCATGTGTGTATGTATATATGTGTATGCATGTGTGTGTATGTATGCATGTGTGTGTATGTATGCATTTGTATGCATGTGTGTGTATGTATATATTGTTGGGAAAGATGGATGGACACTCCAAGAAATGAGTAGGTCCTGCTAATCCCCGCTTTACACCAACCCCTTCTTGCTTCTGACTAGACCTACTTAGCTTTCCAATGACACTAAACAAGTGCCTATGTACTTTGGAAATGATGTGAGAAATGACTGATTCAAAACAGACTACTTCCAAGTTGAAGAATCAATGAAATCCTTCTACTTTTGTTCACACACCTGCTTCTTGTCAAGCTCAGTGCTTCCAGTACAGTAGAAACTAGAAAAATTCCTTTTGGATATATCAAACTAACTTAATGAGCTAATGATTCCAAGTGGAATTACTTAAAATGATGCACTATACACAAAGCAATCAATTTAGCAATCAAATCATTACCCTTGATTTTTTAGGACCTCTGCAGAGATTGAACAGTGGGTACTTGGATGTGCTTTTCCCCAAAATTGATGATTGGAATATCCTCAACATTTGTGAGAATGTAGAGAACTTAGAGCTAATTCCAACAAACTATAGAACATTGAAAATGGTGAAGACATGATTGAGATATGAGCAGTACAAAATGATTGTTCTTAGTAACTGTAACAGAGATACCATATATGAAAGTATTGATCTATTGTATTAGAAGACAATGTTGTACATGATCATTGGAATGATAATCAATGCCTAATGATAATGAGTAGTGTAGGCTATGAAGTGAGCCTCACTCTCTTACAAAGTAATCAGTAAGAACTTGGAATTGAAGTGATCTATTCTGTGAGTTTTTGCAGTCATCTTTTATAGATGATACATTTGAATTTTGACTTTGAATTCTTCATTGGTTCTCACTAAATGTGATCCTCCCATATAGGAGATATTCTCTCCAAATAAAGTCATGAATTTTCCATCTAACAAACTCCATGAGTTTAATGGTAGCTACAAAATTCTTCCAAGTCAAATAGACTTTTACAAGTGGTAAGAAAGTAAAGAATCCATATCAATGGTTCGCATGGAACTTCAACCTTTTGTACATGAAGTCTTTATATCTAGCCTAGTGTGTAGGCTTGGTATTTGCACCAACAACTCCCCCTCAAGTCAAACATCTTGGCTTGATCTTCTTCTTCAATCTTCTTGAATGTCCTGCAATCCAATCATAGACTTAAACCTGCAAAGTTTTGTACCATCTAGTGCTTTAGTCAATAAGTTTGCACATTGCATATTAGTTGATACAAATGCCAACTAAATCTCCTTGCTCAATAGCTTCTCTCTCACATAATGATAGCGGACCTCTATATGCTTGGTCCTAACATGATAAATAGGATTACTACAAGATGTAGTGAGCTAGTATTATCTTCAAAAATCATTGGAGATGTAGTAAGCAAGCCTAAATCTATATATAACAATCTGATCCATATGGCCTCTTGAGTTGCATTGGCCAATCCTCTATACTCTGCCTCTGTAAAAGATAAAGCAATAGTAGGTTGCTTCATTGAAGACCATGATATAGGTTTATCACCTGCAAAAGATAGATAACCTGAGGTACTCCATCTATCAACTTTGCAACCTGCCCAATCTGCATCTCAATATATCTTGATGTCCAAATCTGATGTATACGGAGAGTATAATCCTTGATTTTAAGTGCCCTTAAGGTACTTCAAAATCCTCTTTGCAGCCTCCAAGTGAGGTGCCCTAGGTTTGTGAATTAGTTGACTTAAAACACTTACTCCATAAGCAATATCAATCCTTGTTAATGTAGCATAGGTCAACCTTCCCACTATGCTTTTGTAACCTACAATATTCTCAAGCACATCACCTTCATGAGCACTTAACTTTTGTTTTACCTCCATTGGAGTGCTTGCTACCTTGGCATCCTGCAAATGAAACTTCTTTAACATGTCTTGTATATACTTTCTCTGAGTAATATAAATTCCAAAGTTAGTGTAGACTAACTCAAGTCCAAGAAAATACTTTAGTGATCCTAGATCACTAATTTTGAACTCTTGCATCATTTGATTTTTAATCTGCTTGATGCCATTAGCATCATTACCTATGAGTATGATATCATCAACATATACACATATGTATATTGCCTCTGAATTACTCCTCTTAACAAACAAAGAAGTATCTGCTTTACTCATGATGAATCTTTGATCTTGAAGATATGTTGTTAGCCTATGGTTCCATGTCGTAGGTGCCTGCTTTTATCCATAAAGTGCTTTCTTCAATTTACATACATATGTTACCTTCCTTGGATCCTCATAGCCAGGAGGTTGAGACATGTACACCTCCTCTGAAATCGAGCCATTTAGAAATGCATTTTTTACATCCAACTGATACATGTTCCAATTCTTTGATGCAGCCACACTTACCAGTACCCTGATGGTTGGCATTTTGGCCATAGGTGAGAAGGTTTATTAATAATCAACCCCTTGGGTTTGTGCAAAACCCTTAGCCACAAGTCTAGATTTGTACCTACTTATTGATCCATCAGAATTCCTCTTGATCTTATAGATCCATCTAGAACCAATTACCTTCATAGACTCCTTCTTTGGCACTAGCTTCCAAGTGTCATTCTCCTTGAGTGCTCAATTTCCTCATCCATAGCTTCCCTCCATTCTGCCTTGGTCTTTGCCTCTTCATATGATGATGGCTTTTCAAATGACAAGTCTTTTGCAAGATCAATAGAGTGCTTAGTAACTAAAGAAGTGTCATACCCATATCTAATTGGCGTCTTGCTCTCCCTTTGTGATCTTCTGATTGCTTGGTTGGATGATTCAGGTATATCCTCCAACTTCTTCATTTTGACTTTGTCTTTGGACTTCCATGCCTTGAATTCTTCTAAGTTGATGATGTCCTCATCATCTGAGTTGATGTCTTCAGTCTGATTAGGTTCCTCCTTAGTGAGGCTTGGAAATTCCTTTTCCAAGTCATAAGGTAGCTTTACTTTCTTGCACACTTTCAAACCAAGAATCATTCTCATCAAAGACAACATCTCTACTGACCATAAATGCTTTGTTGGAAGGATTGTAGAGCTTGTATCCTTTGTGATTCAAGTCATACCCTATGAAGATGCACTTACCTAGCTTAGGGTCTAACTTACCTCTTATTTGAGAAGGGATATGTACATATGCAACACATCCAAAGATCCTAGAATGATCAAGAGAAGGTCTTCTAACATGCGATGCTTCATATGGGGCCATCCCATCAAGAGATTTGGATGGCAACTTGTTTACAAGATAAGTGGCAGTAGATACACTCTCTGCCCATAGGTAGTTAGGTACTTTTTTCTCATTTGACATTGACTTAGCTGTTTCAACAATTAGTCTATTTCTCCTCTTTGCTAACCCATATTGCTCAGGGGTATACCACTTTATGATTTCTCTCTTGATTCCTCTATCTTGCAAGAATGCTTCAAACTCATTTGAGAAGTACTCACCTCCTACATCTGACCTTATTCTCTTAAGGCTTCTTCCTATTTGGTTCTCAATAAAGTGCAAGATATTTTTTAAAGCAATTGAATACTTCATCTTTGTGCTTCATAAAGTACAAGATAGTCCACCTACTCAAATAATCAATGAAAGATACATAATACCTTGATCCAGAAATTGAGGAATCCTTACTTGGTCCCCATACATCTATATGGACAAGCTCTAGATAGTCCTCATGCATATAGCCTTTCCTTGAGAAGGGTAACCTGTGATGTTTTCCAAACTGATAAGCACCACATTTATAGATCATGTGTTGCTTGGATACATTAGGTATCCCGAGCACACATTGATCTCTACATATTTGCTTTAAAGTTTTCTCACCAATATGCCCTAATCTCTTATGCCAAATTTCAAGCTCTGATAGTGTTTGATCTTTGTAACTATAAAGTGCAATATTCCTTCTATCTTCAAGTTCAAAAGTGAATAATCTACCTGTCTTTTCTATTGATATATTTAGGTAGTGATGTGTGTGAACACACTAGGACCGCCGGGGCACTTTTTTCCCTCTTTAGGAGGTTTTTTTCCCCCGGCTTGTATATACGCATATTGCCCTAATGGGCTACTTATCTTTGTACATTCTCTAGTAATACATTGAGTATTGTGTGTTGTGCTCCAAGCTTCTTCTTCTTCCTTGTGCTGTTTGCGTGCTTCCGCAGACGTCTAACTCCAACAATTGGTATCAGAGCAGGTCGTCGCTTCATCTAGGGTGTCGTTGACACTGCTCTGTTTGCTCTCTCAGATTTGCATGAAATTTGGTGAGCATACTCAGGGTGTTTCAAAGATCAAAACAACTTCCTTCTGTTGTGTCGAAATCGCGATCTGAGCTCGTTTCGACCTCTAAACGCAATATCACAGTGCTTGTGCAGGCTATTTCGTCTTTTTGTGCCAAAGGTATATACCAGTTTCTGTTCGCCAGTATAAGCGTCTCGAAGTCTGCTACAGGTGTAGCAGAAATCATCTGGGCAGTTCTCTTCAACTTCTTGAGATACAATCAATTTTCTGCATCAAGGTATTTTAGTCACCGGCCATGGCTAAAAGCAGTGATGTATTCTGTATGTTGGATGTTGAGGATAAGTTGGATGGTACCAACTACCCATTATGGGCTTATATGATGCGACATGTATTGGTTGCAAAAGGATTGTGGAACATTGTGCAAGGTGTTGAAAGACGTCCTGTTACACCTCTGACTACAGGTACTACAAATACAGGTGCTGGAGCTGATGAAGATGGTGTCAAAGATGATATTTTGTAGATTCCTATTCGTGCTACTATTTATGTTCCACCTACTGCAGAGCAGATTCGCTGGGATGGCATAGATTCCCAGGCACATGCATTGATAGATTTGTCTCTCAAACGTGCCATTATTCCTCACATTCGCTCTTGCAGAAAAGCTAAGGATGCTTGGGATACACTTATCACATTGTACCAAGCTAGGAATGAGGCTCATGTTGCTTACCTCCGAAAATACTTGGAGAGCGAGCACATGAATGAAGGTGATTCTATGGACAGTTTCCTAACGAAGATCAAAGGCTTGAAGGAACAATTGATTTCTGCTGATGAGGTTATACCAGATAGCTCACTTGTGCAGACCGTTCTGAATGGTCTTCCTGATTCATATCAGAGTTTTGCTTCTACTCTTCGGTTGATGATGAAAGGCAATCCAAATGCCTTATCATTTGAGGAGTTAGTCTCTGTTCTGTTGCAGGAAGATCAGTCCAGGCAAAACAGGTCCATTATGCGAGTTGCAGATCAAGCTTTCCTGGCTAGTTAGAAGGGGAAAGGATAATGGAGCTCTTCAACTAGTAAGCAGAAATCTGCTAATTGTGCATATTCGAAGAAGGAAGATAAACATGAGAAGAAATGAGAAAAGCAGAAATTGTTTTGTAAGTATTATAGAAAGAACGACGAAACCCGATGACTAATATGGTACAAATCACACTAGTAGAAACACAAGCTGTAGTAGTTCAGACCTGATCTGGTAGGCCATTACAACCAGCAGCTGAATTATTTGAACCAGGCATCAGAGAACAACAAAGGATGTATGATAAGGCTAGTCAATGGACCACCGTAGAACCCCGAGTGATTCTAGATCCTATTCCGGTAACCCAGATTCCATTAACCGATGAAGAAACATAGAAACAAGATTCCGTAGCAGACACATCATCTTCAGCAGATACATCATCTTCAGCCGGTGCATCATCTTCTGAAATAGCAGGAAATACAACTCAATCACAAAAAGCCTGGGAGATTTTATCAAAAGCATCCATTACTCTTCCCCGGGGACAATTGCTGGCACTAGTACCAGGAGTCAGAAAACAATTCCAACAACAGTTCAGTCCTGTGCCTTCCTGCATTCCAGCGACAGCAACAGTGCAACCGGAACCTGATTCTACGATAGATCATTCAGTTCCTCTAATTACAGTATGATATAAGAATCATAAAATCACACAGGTATTGATTGATGGTGGATCTGGTGTCAACATTGCCACTCCTGCACTGTGTAAAAAATTAGGATGGACCGAAATCGAACCAGTCTAGTTCTTTGTCAGAATGGCTGACCAGTCAAGAGTCCACCCAGTAGGACTTGTCAGGAATGTACCAATAACTTTGCAGGGTACCACATTCAAGATGACCTTTGTCGTCTTAGAATTACCAGAATCCACCCTTGATTATAATCTTCTTTTTGGTCGCCCTTGGCTGAAGCAAGCTAAGGTAGTACAGGATTGGTCTGCCCAAGAACTCACTTTCAAAGATAAGAATCGTAAATATGTTGTGAAATTAGATGCTATACAGCCCTACGAATTGCATGCTAGACCATATTTTGCCGAACCAGTGCATATGTTAGATGGGTTGTCAGATGATGAAGAAGAAGAGTTTCTAAAAAATAACATTGATTTGATCTCTTTAGGAACAGTAGATCTACAATCTGTTGTAGATAATTGGAATACCGCAGTTTGTACGGTGATGCCAGTAGTAGAAGAAGATAAGAAAGAAGATACTGCTGCTATAGATGATGCCGAACTGCAACAACTTTTTAAGCCAGCAGATGATACAGAGAAACCCCGATAATTTTATGTTCTAGAGGATCAGTTGGTAACTTATAATTTAGGAAATGAAGACCATCCGCGTCCTGTCAAGATAAAGGAAAACTTATCGGAATTATTTCAAGCAGACTTAATTCAGCTACTTCAAGAATTCTCTGACGTTTTTGCATGGGATTACAAAGATATGAAGGGTCTGGACCCACGCATCTACCAACACAGGGTCATGCTGAAGCCAGAAGCTAGACCGATCAAACAACCCAGCTACCGGATGAATCCAAATTATGCATCACAGGTAAAGGCAGAACTTGATAGGCTACTCAAAGTTGGATTCATTGTACCAGTAGAGCACGCCGAATGGATTTCACCAATTGTTATTGTGCCTAAAAAGAATAAGCAGTTACAAATATGTGTAGACTATCAGAAACTAAATGCAGCTACAGTACCTGATCCATTTCCGTTACCTTTTCTTGACACCATGCTTGATAGAGTAGCAGGACATGAAATGTACTCATTTCTAGATGGATACAGTGGGTATAATCAAGTTAGAATGGCTGAACAGGATGTACCGAAGACCACTTTTATTACCAATTGGGGTGTATTCGCATGTACTGTTATGTGGTTTGGATTACGTAATGCCCCTAGTACTTTTCAAAGATGCATGCAAGAAATATTCTCCCCTTACCTTACCTCGTTTATGCAAGTTTATCTTGATGATTTTTTGTTATTTGGAAAGATGGTAGCACACTTGTTCCATCTACAGTGTTGCTTCGAAAAGTGCAGAGAATACAGACTCTGTTTAAATCCAAACAAGTCAGTGTTTGCGGTTTCATGTGGAAAGTTACTTGGCCACATTGTATCTGCACAGGGTATATAGGTGGATCCAGATAAAATTTCAGCTATGATAGAAGCACCTGTACCCACCACACCTAAGGAAGTAATGCGCTTCATGGGCCAAGTACGATGGCATGGATGACACTTACGGTGGCTTGCTCATTTGGCCATACCACTGAACACATTAATCACCAAGTCTCCTCAACAATTTGAATGGACTGAGGAATGTCAGATAGCATTTGATCGTTTAAAGTGTTTATTAACACAAGTCCCCATCTTACAACCTCCCGACTGGGATCACCCCTTTCATGTATTTGTTGATGCTTCAGATATAGAAATTGGGAGCATTCTAATGCAACAAACAGATAAGTGGTTCAGACCTGTATACTACGCAAGTCGAAGATTGGCCCCTGCTGAAAGGAATTACTCTGTAATAGAAAGAGAATGTCTAGGTCTAGTATATTCTGTAAAAAAAATTCAGGCATTACTTGCTGGGCCGTAAGTTTACTTTCCATGTAGACCATGCTGCACTTGTCTATCTAGTTCGGCAACAACATCTAGGTGGTCGATTAGCGCGATGGGTTTTGCTATTACAAGAATTTGAATATGACATTATTCATCGATCAGGCAGTTCACATGCCTTAGCAGATTTTTTGTCTCGCTTAGATTCCGGTGAAGCTCCGGTCGGCGTAGATGACACGACACCAACGATTTATGCTTCTAAACCAACTAATGATGAAATTGCAGACTCACCTATGCCTTCTAACTACTATGATCAGATACTGACCTTCTTGACTGATGGATACCTTCCTTCTCAGATTTCTCCTGCACTATGCAGGAAAATTGCAGTTTTTAGTCGCCGATTTCGGTTAATTGTTGGAGAATTATACTATACGGACCATACTGGGATTCTACTTTGTTGTATTCCTCCACACAAAGTTAACTCAGTTATTACTTTGGCTCACTCAATTCCTTCCGGTGGCCATTTTGCTGCAGACTTAACACACCGGAAAATTCTGCAGAGTGGTCTTTGGTGGCCTACTATGTAGAGGGATGTATTGTAGTTTGTCAGAAAATGTGATAATTTCCAGAGAACTGGACAGCCGCTACAATGCCATCTTTTCCCTCTACAACCTGTCCTGCCATTGGAACCTTTCTAGAAATGGGGTTTAGATTTCATTGGCCCTATCACTCCACCAGCAATCCTCGGTAATAATCGTTATATCTTAACATGTACTGATTATGCTACCAGATGGGCAGAAGCCTGGGCTTTACGGTCTGCTACAGTTGTTGCAGTAGCTAAGTGTCTGCTGACAGATGTTTTTCCACGTTTTGGTTTACCACTAGAACTTGTTACAGATCAAGGCACACATTTTGTAAACAATTTGATGAAGGTACTCACACATTCTTTTCAGATAACGCATAAATTCAGTTCTCCCTATTATCCACGTGCCAATGGGTTGGCTGAAAGTACAAACAAGACTTTGCTCAGTATGCTTCGAAAACTGATTCTGGAAACACCGGAAAGATGGGATCAGCTGTTGCCTACCATATTATGGGCTTACCGGACTACATATAAAGTAAATACAGGAGTAACCCCTTTCAAATTAGCTTATGGCTTGGAAGCCATAGCACCCATGGAAATCATTGTGCCTAGCTTACGAGTAGCCATCAACCAGAAGCTCCTACCTGAAGAATCTCTGTCATTTCAGTTGGATACACTGAGAGAATTAGATGAGCATCGATGGCATAGTTTCATGACTATTCAAGAAGTACAGCTAAGACAAGCTCAAACACATGATCGATATCTGAAGACTCCAGTTTTTACGGTGGGATAGCTTGTACTCTTTTACAATGCAAAGTCGAATCGCTCTGCAGGCAAATTCAAGTTACGATGGTTCGGTCCTTACCGGATTACGGAACAAGTGGGCCCAGCAACTTTTTGGTTGACCACGTTGACCGGAATGCCTCTTCCAAAGGTGATAAATGGATCGAAGCTGCGGCCGTATCAACACACATCTAATCCACACTGAAACATTTTGCAGTTGGCCACATCTTTTGGCGTTCTCTTTTCTTTCCTTTTCTTTTTCTTTTAATTTTTGCGTACATAATAAAATAAGTCTGTAAATATCCGCATTTTGAACCCTATTTATGACTAAAGCCGCCCTGCCCTTTCGAGCTGCTCATGCATGCACACCAAAGTTAAGAAGTTATCATCTCAATGTCGCACGATGATTAGTACTTTTGAATGCTCTCCACTGCAGCGCATCTACTTAACCTTCTCCATTTCGCCAAAAATCGTTATTGTGTATACGTGCTTTGTATGTTCATGTATTCCCTCTGTGCTTGCGTTTTGTGATTATTGTCTTTGATCGCGCCATGGAAGCTTTGGCTAACTATGCCGCCTTCCATGATGGACTCCCTGCCGACATAGGAGAGTTCCTGCGCAACCGTGGGCTTGCCAATTTCGTGGAACTGCCATGGCATTCAGTGGAATCCCACCCTTTCTTCGCTCAGATCATCTCCGCCATAGCCAACACACCTGCTACAGAGCAGCGTTGGCCGATCACATCCTTACCCATAAGAACGGTAATTACCATCCAAACTTTTGCTGAGTCGTTTCGACTCCCATCGCAAGGTCACAAAAATGGCCCGAGTCTACCAGTTGCAAGAATGATAGAGTTGTTCCCTAGACATTCATCAAATGAATACGCCATCCTATGTCGACCGGAACCAGAAAGATCCGCTCTCCAATTCTTAGTAGCAATCCTAAACCTACAGAAGCGCACTTACGGCATATCCCGGCCATTTTACTCTACCATAGACCTAGCTGCCCGTGAGCCAATCAACTTCGCATCATACTTCTTCCACCGTATTCACAAGGAATGCGTAGCAATAATCAAACAGGTAAACAAGGGAGCCACTCCAAGATCTAGATTGCCGCACATCCTATCATTCCTCTTTCCGGCAATACTTGCAGCACAACCACCACCCCGTGGGCCTATTATGAGACATGAAGACTCTGTACAACTGCTAGAGGACGATGATGGAGAAGACGACGAGGAACTCAACCAAGTATTCCACCGGAAGAGAATCAGGATCAGTTCTTCTGAAAGTGAGGCACAAGGCTCAGACGAAGGAGATAAAGAAAATGATAAAGAAGAAGAAAAGCACGAGGAAGAAACATTCCATGACACTGCGACCTCTATGCAGAACGAGTCATCAGCACAATCCTCGGTAGAAGCTCATCACAGCAAGGAACAGGAAGATAAAAGCGAAGCAGACACAAGCTCTACAGAAGAAGCTTCCCAGCAACAAACGAAGCAGGAACAGCAAGAGGATGAACAACAAATGGCTAAAGAAGCTTTCGAAAGGCTGCTTAAGGCAGTTGAGTCCACAGATGCCAACAATGCAGAAACTGAACAACAAACAATAGATAAGGTAACAAACACTAACTCTGCCATTCCCACTCCACCACCGAAACCTCTGATCAACCCCATCCTTCCTACTCCCCCCAATGTACACGACGAACCCACAACTTCTTCATCCTCATCACCCAACTACTCTCCACCGACCTCCCAACAACTCCTCACCGCATCCTCTTCCCAACCTCGACCCCCTCCTCCACTCCCGCCCATCCCTATATTTTCTGACTTAGCTGCAATGGGGCAACTGCTCATCAATTTATCACAGCAATTGCCAATCCAAATAAGAGAGGTCACAGATAACATCAAAAACGAGTTGCAACATAAAGTAGACGTATTAGAGGCTAACATTAGCCCCCTACAGGAGGAATTGCTCATAGCAAAAGCGGAAAACCAATCCCTACAAGAACAGTTGAAAGAATTACAGGTCAGATTTACCGAACAAGAAATGGTTACCAGTCAAAGAGATGCAGCGATGGCTGAGCTTAAAAAGAAGGACAAATTATTAGATAATGCAACTGCCGAAATAAGTCAATTGAAGCTAGAACTACAGGATAAAGAGGATGCCAGAGTCGCACTAGGGAATCTACTAGAAGAAACCAAAATACAGTTAAACGAAGTGGTACAAAAGAGCCAAGAACAGTAGAGGGAGGCTAAGAAGACAGAAGAAGAACTAAATCGAACAAATGAGGCTTTAGTAGATGTCAACAGGATGCTGAAACACTATTTAACAAAAGATGCTCAAGTACAAAAGGAAATCACAGGTATTAAAAGAGAAAGGGACGCATACTTCAGAACGATACAGTTTCAGAACCAACAAGTCAAAAGAATAGATAATCGATTGGCCAATCAAAAAGAACGAGTAATCAATATGCAAAAGCAAGTGGCCGAAATGTAGGTTTCCAGAGATGCGGCCCTGGCCAAGGAGTTTTACTTACAAGAAACTTTTCTGCAAACACAGGCAGAGATTTTGCTCACCCAAGCTATAGCCCTAAGTTCTGTTAGAGTAGATGCGCAACTAGTAGAGCTGGAAACCCTCAAACAGATGTTAGAAACTCTAAAGAAAAAGATAGCCCGCACCTTTAGATTAGCTAGAAATATGTACTTAGAAGGAATAGTAGACGAGCAATAATTTTGTAAAAACCTACGGGTTCGAGTCCCACCGTGTGTGCCAGTGTTAGTCGGCTGCCGGATTGGCAAATGTATAACCGAATCTTGTATTCGCACGCGCGAAAAGTGGTTACACAACAGTTGTAATTTCTTATATAAAGCAATGAAAAGAGATGCTCGGTGACGATTCGTGGAATCACCAGACTGTCCGTCTGGGTGATTGTCAGAACGTTGCTGTAGCGTTGTCTGCCTAAGTTCTTGAGTTCTCTGAGTATTCTGCGTCTCGTCTGGTCTGTTGTCTATTAGTATTTGTTATGGTTGTAAGTTTTATCTACATACAGTAGATCGTGCGGTCTGTTGTCCGAAGTGACTTTTGATGAATCTTGAAGGCTATTGTGGTATTAGTAGTCGTATTGCGTTATTAATTGTTCATTGGGATGTTCAGCCAGTTGTGTGATGAAATCTATGTAACTGCGGTAGTATTGTTAACACTGTACGGGATCACGTGGTCTTCAGTATTAAGATCTGTTCTTATACGGTAAGGAATAAGCGGTAGTAAGATTCCGTTGGTTGCATGTTGGACCTTCAGTACAATGTGTCTGAAACTATTGAATCTCTTTGTAGTGAAGTCGACAAGTTTAGATGTTGAATAGTATAACATCTTAATCGGTATGTTTGGGCTGAGCTAAGACATGAATGGAGATTGTTTAAGTACAACAGAGTCTTGATCGGGTTCTCAACATCAGTATAGTACTGTGACTGAAGTGGTCATTTTGGGAACCAAGTACAGGGCCTCTGTCTAACAGACCCCTACCACTCCCAAGAACCTAATAGTCGGTTAAACACACTTCTAATAGTTAGAACAAGGCGTTTTACCATTTAACACTCCTGTTGGGGGATTCTTGTGCACAAAGGGATTTGAGTCTTTGTAGGAGAAGGGAGAAAGATAAGAAGATAGATACACACATCGAAACCTTATGTAGATTGATTATACAGAGAAAACTACAATGATTATGTACATTATAATCCAAGTTCTCTCTGTGCAAAATCCCAAAGAGTGCACAATCAACAAAGTTACAAAAATACCCAAGATTCTTGCCGCCGCCAAGATTCTCTGCACCAAACCTCCACCTTCTATAAGAGCTTGCACTTATGCACACCTTGCACTCAAGTTTCCAATAGGGGGAGGGATGGACACCTTCTCTTGATGCACCCACAGCTTCAATGGGACCTTGTGACCTTCGATTTTGTGGCTTAGTACTTCTCTGCATGATTCTAAGTCACTCTTCTTGCACACCTTGCACTTCACTTCTCTGTGTCGCACACTCACTCTATGTCTCTTTCTCTTCTCTCTCTTTTTGTAGACTATATTCCCCTTGTTTTTTCCCCAAGAATCATGCATTGCCTTCCCTTGAGTGTCGGTTCACGTATGCTCCTGACTGCGAGAGTCTCTTGGTACTAACTTTTCTTGCCTCCAAGATTGTCTTCCAGCTTAGCGGAATCCTTGTTTTTGTCCCTTTGTGAACATATCAAATGAACTAATAATAAAAAAATTACGGATGAGACACGTTTAGACACATTTAGACTTTTTTTGTTTCCTTCTGCGCGTTCACTATCTTAAACCCCTTTGAACCTTGGGAATCTTAGAAATACACTGAAATTTTTACTTAAAACCCTTTGAACCTTGGGAACCTTAGAAATACACTACAATTTTTACTTCACATGTGCATCGCTTGATCAATTTACTCAACATGTGCATTACTTTGACATTTTCCCTTTAGCTCTAACACTTGTTGCTAACTATTGACTGGATGAACAGATGCCCATCACTGCCTGTACTCTCCATCCTTGAGAGACCACAAACAAAACATATGAACAAAAGATCCAGTGGAGATGAGATAAGGGATCTCTTTACTACATAGTATATCCAAAAATTAAATAGATAAGGTTTTGTATTATTGTTGAGAATGATTATTACTGAGAACTATCTAAATATAAAATTATTGGGGTAAGGCGTAAGGAGATAAAGATATTCAGTGTCATAGTAGAGAGCCAGAATTAAAGATTGGTGGGAGGAAGAGATGGGCCTAACTCTAGAGAAGGTGGGTTAGCCTGGCGATCATCAAATGGAGTTGGAAAAGAAGGTGAGGGAACCAAGGCTTGTTCCAGGATGACTATAAGGGTGCTAATAAAACTTCTAATTTGATCCCTCTCTCTCCTAATACAATGACAGGTTGTGCTACTGCATAGACCCATGGAATAGTGATTCTAGATTTCTGTTAGAGCTTGTGTTGCCGAATCTGCTACATCGCGATAAGGATTTCGTTCCTCTTGTAGCAAGCGCACTGAATCTTGGAGGGATTGCCATTGAGATGTGGCGATCCTACTTATGTGATGGATTGTTGCAATATACTATTGATGAATGTTTCCCACTATCGAGACAGAGTCAAGAGATACATGGGAGGCATTAGCACTGCCTAGCGCAACAACACTAGCATCGCGGAGTAGATTGAGAAATGATGGGACATCAGTCGAGTGATCTAAGGGATTAATGGGATGGTTTGTTGCATATGTTGGATGGTTTTGTGCGTAGGTAGGGGGAATCCATGGATCTGGAGGATTGGCGATATGTGCATGGGAATGGATTGGACGAGTGGATGGAGTTGATAGGGGTGTAGGGATAGTGGTAGGAACTGGGGAGGTGGATGTGGTATGAATGGCATGGAGAGGAGATGCATATGGGAGTGCATTGGATGTAGTGGGGCTTGATGATTTGTGGCAGTTTCATGATGATGAGATGGAAAGTGCGAGTGTGAAATTCTAGGTTCGAGTCCCATTGTGCGTGCCAGTGTTAGTCGGCTGCCAGATTGGCAAATGTATAACCGAATCTTGTATTCGCACGCGCGAAAAGTGGTTACGCAACAGTTGTAATTTCTTATATAAAGCAATGAAAAGAGATGCTCGGTGACGATTCGTGGAATCACCAGACTGTCCATCTGGGTGATTGTCAGAACGTTGCTGTAGCGTTGTCTGCCTAAGTTCTTGAGTTCTCTGAGTATTCTGCGTCTCGTCTGGTCTGTTGTCTATTAGTATTTGTTATGGTTGTAAGTTTTATCTACGTACAGTAGATCGTGCGGTCTGTTGTCCGAAGTGACTTTTGATGAATCTTTAAGGCTATTGTGGTATTAGTAGTCGTATTGTGTTATTAATTGTTCATTGGGATGTTCAGCCAGTTGTGTGATGAAATCTATGTAACTGCGGTAGTATTGTTAACACTGTATGGGATCGCGTGGTCTTCAGTATTAAGATCTGTTCTTATACGGTAAGGAATAAGCGGTAGTAAGATTCCGTTGGTTGCATGCTGGACCTTCAGTACAATGTGTCTGAAACTATTGAATCTCTTTGTAGTGAAGTCGACAAGTTTAGATGTTGAATAGTATAACATCTTAATCGGTATGTTTGGGCTGAGCTAAGACATGAATGGAGATTGTTTAAGTACAACAGAGTCTTGATCGGGTTCTCAACATCAGTATAGTACTGTGACTGACGTGGTCATTTTGGGAACCAAGTACAGGGCCTCTGTCTAACAGACCCCTACCACTCCCAAGAACCTAATAGTCGGTTAAACACCTTCTAATAGTTAGAACAAGGCGTTTTACCATTTAACACTCCTGTTGGGGGATTCTTGTGCAAAAAGGGATTTGAGTCTTTGTAGGAGAACGGAGAAAGATAAGAAGATAGATACACACATCGAAACTTTATGTAGATTGATTATACAGAGAAAACTACAATGATTATGTACATTATAATCCAAGTTCTCTCTGTGCAAAATCCCAAAGAGTGCACAATCAACAAAGTTACAAAAATACCCAAGATTCTTGCCGCCGCCGAGATTCTCTGCACCAAACCTCCACCTTCTATAAGAGCTTGCACTTATGCACACCTTGCACTCAAGTTTCCAATAGGGGGAGGGATGGACACCTTCTCTTGATGCACCCACAGCTTCAATGGGACCTTGTGACCTTCGATTTTGTGGCTTAGTACTTCTCTGCATGATTCTAAGTCACTCTTCTTGCACACCTTGCACTTCACTTCTCTGCGTCGCACACTCACTCTATGTCTCTTTCTCTTCTCTCTCTTTTTGTAGACTATATTCCCCTTGTTTTTTCCCCAAGAATCATGCATTGTCTTCCCTTGAGTGTCGGTTCACATATGCTCCTGACTGCGAGAGTCTCTTGGTACTAACTTTTCTTGCCTCCAAGATTGTCTTCCAGCTTAGCGGAATCCTTTTTTTTGTCCCTTTGTGAACATATCAAATGAACCAATAATAAAAAAATTACGGATGAGACACGTTTAGACACATTTAGACTTTTTTTGTTTCCTTCTGCGCGTTCACTATCTTAAACCCCTTTGAACCTTGGGAATCTTAGAAATACACTGAAATTTTTACTTAAAACCCTTTGAACCTTGGGAACCTTAGAAATACACTACAATTTTTACTTCACATGTGCATCGCTTGATCAATTTACTCAACATGTGCATTACTTTGACATTTTCCCTTTACCACTTAGCTTTAACACTTGTTGCTAACTATTGACTGGATGAACAGATGCCCACCACTGCCTGTACTCTCCATCCTGGAGAGACCACGAACAAAACATATGAACAAAAGATCCAGTGGAGATGAGATAAGGGATCTCTTTATTACATAGTATATTCAAAAATTAAATAGATAAGGTTTTGTATTATTGTTGAGAATGATTATTACTGAGAACTATCTAAATATAAAATTATTGGGGTAAGGCGTAAGGAGATAAAGATATTCAGTGTCATAGTAGAGAGCCAGAATTAAAGATTGGTGGGAGGAAGAGATGGGCCTAACTCTAGAGAAGGTGGGTTAGCCTGGCGATCATCTGATGGAGTTGGAAAAGAAGGTGGGGGAACCAAGGCTTGTTCGAGGATGACTATGAGGGTGCTAATAAAACTTCTAATTTGATCCCTCTCTCTCCTAATACAATGACAGGCTGTGCTACTGCATAGACCCATGGAATAGTGATTCTAGATCTCCATTAGAGCTTGTGTTGCCGAATCTGCTACATCGCGATAAGGATTTCGTTCCTCTTGTAGCAAGCGCACTGAATCTTGGAGGGATTGCCATTGAGATGTGGCGATCCTACTTATGTGATGGATTGTTGCAATATACTATTGATGAATGTTTCCCACTATCGAGACAGAGTCAAGAGATACATGGGAGGCATTAGCACTGCCTAGCGCAACAACACTAGCATCGCGGAGTAGATTGAGAAATGATGGGACATCAGTCGAGTGATCAAAGGGATTAATGGGATGGTTTGTTGCATATGTTGGATGGTTCTGTGCGTAGGTAGGGGGAATCCATGGATCTGGAGGATTGGCGATATGTGCATGGGAATGGATTGGACGAGTGGATGGAGTTGATAGGGGTGGAGGGATAGTGGTAGGAACTGGGGAGGTGGATGTGGTATGAATGGCATGGAGAGGAGATGCATATGGGAGTGCATTGGATGTAGTGGGGCTGGATGATTTGTGGCAGTTTCATGATGATGAGATGGAAAGTGCGAGTGTGAAATTCTAGGATGCTTAGCAAGATGTTGCTGATGGGTATTGGATGTTGAGGCTGAGTCAATTGAGATATGAGGCGAGATAGGTGGGGCTGGATGATTTATGGTAGTTTCATGATGATGAGATGGAGAGTGGGAGTGTGGAATTCTAGGATGCTTAGCAGAATGTTGCTGATGGGTATTGGATGTTGAGGCTGAGTCAATTGAGATATGAGGCGAGATAGGAGGGGCAGGTAAATGGGAAAGAGATGAAATCCATGCAGGTACAACAAAAGAGGTAGAGGGGTTGCTAACAAAAGAGGTAGATGGGTTGCCATGGTCGGGAGAGAAAGGAACATGAGTACGTGCATGAATGTTGGGCAGGTTGAGGGGATTGTTGGAGATCATTGGTGGAGGAAGGGAAGGTTGGGGGTTGAGTGTGGACTAAGGGACCCCGGAGGTGGTAAATGATATAGGCAAGCTAAGAACAGAGCCGAGTAGATGGAAAACGACTTAGATCGTCTGTTCATAGCTTCGTGCAAGCATCTGGAGCGTAAGTTCAAGGATCCAAAGATGAATGAAAGGTAAGGGTATGGGCGGCTATTTAGAAAGCAATAGAGTCGATCGGCAATTCTAATGTGGGACCAAGGAATGCAAGAAGAAGAGTTACGTAAAAGGAAGAAGAAAATGAAAGAATTGAGGATAGACATCATGCGAATGGAAAATCTCGCACTATAGGCAAATCTTTCCCTACAAAAGTGTATAGTTTTTTCCTGATTCAAACCAGAATATAGAAAAGGGGGGTTGCTAAATGTTATCACCTCTGAACCGATACTGCGCACCATAATGGGAATGGAGAGAGTACCTGATCAGAAATTGGGAAACAACCTAAATGCTTCATAAACATCGTCATTACTCGTTGGGTCTGACAAAATGACATTAGCCAATCTCCATAGACATGTATGACGAAGGTTGTGCTTCGAAAAACGAGCAATAAGCTCGACATTCGGGAGAGATAAGTGGATGTGAAGGTTGAGCGGAAACATCAGTAGGTTGATAAATCTGACGTAATCTGCGAAAGGGGAATTAGTATGAAAACTCTAGGATGGTGATCGAATTTGAGCACTGGTAGTAGGATTGATTCCATGAAGGGAGGAGGGGGGCGTATGCAACCCGGTGGAATCAGATGGTACTCAGTAAGTGGGAATATTTTCGAGACCTGAGGCTGAATGATACATGGAAATAACCGAATTTGAGGGCCCGCTAGTTAGTGGGCCGTGGGGCATGATCGAAGGATGGCTAGGGGAAGGGGGAGTTGTAGAGGGCGCAAGAAGAGATTGCTAGGTAGAAGGTTTTTGGGAATAGATGGAAGCGATTTGTGACTCAGTTGCACTAACAATGTGTTGGTTTTCATGAGTGTTATAGGCGGGTTAGATGAGATGCAAAGCCGAGGGGGTAAGCTCGGATTGTCCTTTTGTGGCGATTGATTCATCCATTAGACAAAAAAAATAAAGAAAAGGTTGTGGGGTGGCCTAATGTTGTGATGGGTAGGTGTGTTGGCGGGATGGTGTGGTGGTCTGGCACTGAATTGTAGGTAGGGGGTTGGCGGGAGGGGGGGTTGGAGGGGTAGTTGGATGTGGTTGGGGTTTGGAGGGGTAACGGAAGTGGGGGAAGTGGTTCTAGGGGCAAAGAATGGGGGACAATGGATGGGGAACGGCGATTGAGTGTTGGTGGGGAGGATTGTGAAGAGATGGATAGGTATGTGCTTGAAGATGAAGAGGTGTTGCAAAATCCTTGATCTACACCAGCCAAATGAAATCCAAGAGTATATGGTGGGCCCTCTTAGCTTGCCAACGCATGTATTAGATCTCCTATGTACCTTGGAAGATCACTCTCAAACAGATAGATCAAAACAGATAAGTTGGAGTTAGCTCCGAGGTGAAGAACTTGCTATTTTGCTTCATACACCTGTCCATTGTTTTGCATAATTCTCTAAGCACAGAAGCAATTATCTTGATTCCTCTTGGGGAACTCTGGTTAACTTAAAGAGCTAACTTTCAAGAGTAATATCATAAAAAATAATGAACCACACACTGAGAATGATGTTTAACAACTGATGACATCATCCGGATTTTCACGGGCTGCTAGTATAGTAATGAGATCAGTGAGTAGAACAATGAACATAACTCCACATTTAAGAATCAAATGATTATGAAAATCTGTACGCTTATACTAGACAGTGAGATGAATTCAAAAAGCTTTAAATCATTGAATTTGGGTACGTACACACTGAGAAACAGCTATGACAAGATGAGTAAAAAAGTCTAGTAGCTGACAGAGAAGTGAAAATAAACATATAGGGTTCCCTTCAACTGCACATAACTGACGATTTCAATACCCAAATACAATGAAAATTGGTCAGCATATAGTAGACTTATAGAGATAACCTTACTAAGTTAAATCACTGAAAATGATGCAGCAAACACAGAGAAACCTTCTCTACAATCTGCCTGAGAAAACTGAGAGATATGGCAATGAGTAGTACACTTCACAAGAACATGGAAATATGAACTCAAATGATCATGAAAATGAAAGTATATTGCTTGTACAATACAATGGACTTACTGATACATATGTGTGGCTTTAATCACACCTTGATATGGCATAAAGCTCAGCTCTTGGAGGTCTTCACATAGGTCTCTCTAACCATGACTAAAGCTGCCATCTATTTATAGTTGAGTTTGGGAGGCTAACTTCCCTCAATCACTCTCCAATCAATTTGTGATTGATTTGATTCTATATCTACCTCAAATCATGAATTCGTGGATCCTCTTTCCCTTTTTGGTCAAGTGGACTCAACCACTTAAGATTCTTTCACTTTTACATTAAGTAAACTCTTCAAAAGTTACAAGAGGTAGTTCACAAGTGAACTTTACATAGTCTTCATTTTAAGGCTTCTTCTATGACTTTGTGGGACTTAAGCCAATACTTAGGTTTGTCATAGACTTGCTCCAACAGCTCCCCCTGAAGCCAAGTATGCTTGAGTTCTTCAATCTTCGAAGATTACCTGCAAACCAATTATAGCCTTGAATTTGCAAAGCTTTGTACCATCCAATGCTTTGGTTAGAATATCTGCATATTGTTGATGAGTGGACACATATGACATTTGAATCTCTTTGCTTAGAACCTTCTCTCGTACATAGTGATAATGAACTTCAATATGTTTAGTCCTTGCATGAAAAATAGGATTAGTAGCCAAATGAATAGAACTCATATTGTCACAAAAAATACTTGGAGTTGCAAACTCCAATCCAAGATCTTTGAATAATTTCTTCATCCACATAGCTTCCTGAGTAGCTATGGCAAGACCTCTGTATTCAGCTTCAGTAGAAGAGAGAGCAACTGTGGGTTGTTTCTTGGATGACCATGAAATAAGCTTTGAACCTGCAAAGGTAAGATAACCTGAAGTGCTCCTTCTATCTTCCTTGGAGCCAGCCCAATCTGCATCAGAAAATAGCTTCAAACCTAAGTCAGATACATAAGGATAATAAAGTCATTCATTTATGGTTCATTGAGATACTTGATAATCCTTTTGGCAACATCCATATGTGGTTTCCTTGGTGTGTGCATAAATTGACTTAGCACACTCACACTCTAACATATATATACTCTTGTCAATGTGGCATAGTTGAGACTACCCACTAGACTTTGATATGATGTGATGTCCTCTATGAGTTCAACTTCATGTGAGCTCAATTTGTGATTGACCTCCATTGGAGTACCTGCAATCTTACAATCTTGCATCTTGAATTTTGCCAACATGTCCTTAATGTACTTTCTTTGAGTGAGAAACAAACCATGATCTTTGTAGACAACTTCCAAGCTAGGGAGTAGGTAAGTGAACCCAAATCACTTATCTTGAACTCTTCTCTCATCTGATCTTTGATCTTCTTCATACCATCTGCATCATCCTGTCAATATAATATCATCGACATATACACATAGGTAGATGATCTCAGAATTACTCTTTTTAATAGAGAGTGAATGATCTGCCTTGCTTGGTTGAAAGCCTTTGTCCTGCAAGAATGAAACAAGCCTAAAATTCCAAGCTCCTGGAGCTTGCTTGAGACCATACAATGCTTTAAAAAGTTTACACACATAATCAGGATAAACTTGATTCTCAAAACGAGGTGGTTGTGCCATATATACCTCTTCTGTTATCCAACCATTCAAGAATGCATTCTTTACATCTATTTGAAGTATCTTCCAATTCTTGGAAGAGGCAATACTAAGCAAAACCCTAATAGTAGGCATCTTTGCCACAGGAGAGAAGGTCTCCTCATAATCAATTCCCTGAGTTTGTGCAAAGCCTTTTGCTACAAGCCTTTCCTTATAACTGTTAATGGAACCATCAGAATTCTTCTTGAGTTTATAGACCCATCTTGATCCTATTACCTTCATGGATTAAGTCTTGGGCACCAAATCCCAAGTGTTGTTTTCCTCAAGTGCTTCAATCTCTTCCTTCATTGCATGCTTCCATTCTGATTTTGCTTTGGCCTCTTCAAAGGATGATGGCTCCTCTTGGTTTAAGTCCTGTGCTATGTAGATAGAATGTTTAGTTACTAATGAGGTGTCAAACCCAAACCTTTTTTGTTTTTTCTTTTCCATCATAGATCTTCTTAGGCCATGATGTGATGATTCTGCCTCATGTCCAAGTTCCTGCAATTTTGCTTTACCTTTAGACTTCCATGTTTTGATCTTTTCCATCTAAGATTCTTCATCATCCTCTAAGGTGTCTTGTTCTTCAATCTTCGGTTGTTCTCTACCAAGCTTTGGAAAATCTTCTTCAAGATCATATGGTAAATTGACCTTCCTGCATGAATCTTCATACCATGAATTGTACTCATCTCTGCTTACCAAGAATCCTTTGTTGGTAGGGTTGTATAACCTGTAGCCCTTTTGATTGTTATCATATCCAATAAATACACACATTTCTGCCTTTGGATCCATCTTTCCTCTAACCTATGAAGGAACATGAGCAAAAGAAATACATCCAAAAATTTTACAATGATCTAAGCTTGGTCTTCTTCCATTCCAAGCCTCACATGGAGTCATCCCATCAAGGGATTTTGAAGGCAACCTCTTAATCAAGTAAGTGGTTGTAGATACAGCCTAAGTCCATAGATAATTAGGCAAATGCTTTTCATTTAACATAGACCTTGCAGCTTCAACAATTGTCCTATTCCTCCTTTCTGCCACTCCATTTTGCTCAGGAGTGTACCTTGTAGTTACCTCTCTTTTGATTCCTCTTTCTTGAAGAAAAGAATCAAACTCATGGGAGAAGTATTCTCCCCCTCCATCTGACCTTAGCCTTTTTAGTGATTTACCTGTTTGGTTCTCCACAAGAGCCAAATATCTTTTGAAACATGAAAAAACTTCATCTTTGTGTTTCATAAAGAATAGGATAGTCCATCTGCTGCAACCATCAATAAAGGAGACATAGTACCTTGATCTAGATATTGATCCAGATATTGAAGCTTCCTTGCTAGGTCCCCATACATCTATATGAACCAACTGCAAGAGATCCCCATGCATATAGCCTTTCTTCATGAATGGTAACCTGTGAGACTTTCCAAATTGACATGCACTACACTTATAAATCATATGTTGTTTTGACAAGTTAGGGAGTCCAAGTACACTTTGGTCCCTGCAAATTTGCTTTAATGACCTTTCACCAATATGTGCTAACCTTTTGTGCCATACTTCCAATTCTGTGAGTGTCTGACTACCATAACTAAAGAGAGCAATGTTTCTAGTGTCTTGTAATTCAAATGTGAACAATCTACCTGTCTTTTCACCTTTTGCAATTCTTCTGAATCCTTGACTTGGATCTTCAACAAATGCTCTTGCTTTTGTGAACCTGACTTGCAACCCTTTCTCTACTATCTACCCAACACTTATCAAATTCTTTGTAATGGTAGGGACATAGAGTACCTTACTGAGTAGGTTGATGTTTCCATCAGGTGCTTTGACATTGCCTATTTTCTCCACAAGATGTCTTGTATCATCTCCTTTTTGTACCTCATGCTTATTCCTTGGATCTTCTAAATCCGATAGGAGTGCCACATTTCCTGCCACATGAGTTGAACAACCTGAATCTATGTAGAAAACATGCTCATCAGATTTACCTTGTGGCATAACCATGTTCATGATCAATAATGAATCCTCTTTGTTTGAGTCTTTTGTGTAGTTATTGAGGTCTCTCCTTCCTTTGTAGCTTCCCTGATAGTTTGAATGATTGTAGTTGTTGTAGCTGCCATGATAATTGTTGAACCTTCCTCTTGAGTAGCCATAACTTCCTCTATTGTATCCTCTGCCTCTTTGATTCCTGGAATTCCTAAAGCAATTTTCACTTGTATGATTAGTTACTCCACAAATAGAACATGGGTTGAAGTATTGGGATCTCCCCCTGCCTTGTCTACCTCCTCTTCCTCTACCTCTACCATGTCTTCCTCTACCTGCATAGTTAGCTTGATATGTACTTGCTTCATCATCCACTTTCTTTGCCTTTCCTTTGTTATCTTTGGACTTGCTTTTATCAGTGTATAAAGCTGAAGATTGATTACCTTTAGAGCTTTCTCCATTTTTGATAAGCTTTGCCTCTTGAGTAAGTAATTGTCCAATGAGTGTATTGAAATCAGGTACATGCATGTCCATGTACAAATCCATAGCTGTGGTGAATGCTTCCCACTTGTCATCTGACTTCAAGCCATTGATGACCTGCCTTAAAATTTTCTCTTCATCTATTACCTCTCCAATGCTTCCCAACTAATCCGCTATGTCCTTGAGCTTTGTGACAAAATCAGTCATATTTTGTTTGGGAGCCTTCTTGATAGTTGTGAAATACAGCCATAGTTGATGCTTCCTAGCTTTAGTACTTGAAGAAAAGAAAGCTTCAAGTGCATCCCACACTTCCTGGGATGTCTTACAACTTCTAATGTGAGGCAACAAAAAATCTGAGATGGAGTTGAGGAGATAAGACCTTGCAAGTGCATCCTTGGAGCACCATGTGCTCAATCTCTCTTGCTCTTCTTGTGTTGGTTGACTTTTGTTTCTGAAACTTGGCATAACTTCATCTCCAACCACATAACCATATAAACTTCTACCTTGGAGATAAGCTTCCATTCTTAATGACCAAGCTGAGTAGTTACCTCTATCCAATTTGTCAATTGATGAAGGAAATCCATCTGCCATGTTGTCCAACCTTGCTCTGATACCACTGTGAAGAGATGGATAGGTATGTGCTAGAAGATGAAGAGTTGTTGCAAAATCCTTGAGCTACACCTGCCAAATGAACTCCATGAGTATATGGTGGGCCCTCTCAGCTTGCCCATGGATGTATTAAACACCCTATGTACCTTGGAAGATCACTCTCAAAAAGATAGATCAAAGTCCTATGTCAATCAAATCCTTGGTTAAAAACATCAGCTCAAAGTCAAAGTTCAACTTTTTCAGAAATTTATGAAATATTTCCGAATTAACAACACTTTATCTTGAAAGGTTTCAAGAAGGTCTTGGGAGTTACTTACTTCATTTCTTCATACATACTTGAGATCATATTTTTATCCTCCTTGAATTCAAGCTTCTCCTTTGAAGCCTTTAATTCCCTTGAGGATCAGATCTAATTTTAAGATTTTTTCAAGACTAAAAGATAATCATCATATCACAGTCCGATGTCCTATACCATCTTTCCTACATCAATTTGAGTATAAAATCTGGATTCTATCTATCTTTAAGAGAAATAAACTAGATTCTCAAAAAGATTCAGAGCAAATCGAAAACATCATCCAACCATAAGATATTAGTGTGGTAACCAATATCAGTGTGTCGACCCACTGAGGTTCTATTGATGAGTTTTGTATTCAAATAATGCTTCACTTAAGACTAAGATCAGGTCATATTCAATCTTTTTGACTCCTTAATTCTTGTGTATTTCTTTGAGTCAAAAGAGTGAATTTACCAAGTTACACTAGGAACTTGGTGCATGACTTAGTCAATGAAATCCTTGGTTAATAACATCAACTCAAAGTCAAAGTTCAACTTTTTTAGAAATTTATGAAATATTTCCGAATTAACAACACTTTATCTTGAAGGGTTTCAAGAAGATCTTGGAAGTTACTTACTTCATTTCTTCATACATACTTGATCTTGAAGTATCTTGAGATCATATTTTTATCCTCCTTGAATTCAAGCTTCTCCTTTGAAGCCTTTAATTCCCTTGAGGATCAGATCTAATTTCAAGATTTTTTCAAGACTAAAAGATAATCATCATATCACGGTCCGATGTCCTATACCTTCTTTCCTACATCAATTTGAGTATAAAATCTGGTGTCCCATACCACCTTATTTTATACTCACATTGACGTGTGAGTGAATTTTATCTGAAAGTCTAAACATCTCTTGATAGAGAACCTTCTTGCTTCAATTCTTGACAAGAATTTTGAAGTTTCAAGCATTACCTCTAACTAGATTTTCTAGGTTTTGATCCCTCCACATGTTCGTTTCACGATCCTGTGCTTTCCTTTGGGAATTGAAAATCTTTTGATGGAACATCCATCCTGTGCTAGGGTTTTCAAATGGACAACCAATCAGAATTCCAAGTACTTGAATTTTCACAGATTCAAGTTCTATTGGTTTATCCTTAACCACTTTATAGTGACAAGAGTTTTTGACTTCTTGCCTTTAGATTCCTTTCTTATTGATGCTTTAGATACCAATGCAAGAGAACGAGGATTACAACCAGCACATGCTCGAGAGATGACTCTCCTCCCAACCAAATGTCTCTATATATAGCTCTCTCCATAGGATTGCCTTCTTGGGCAGGTGGATACTAACCATCCATGTGTCGGCCATGCAACTGCATGTGCGTAATGTCCCAATTAACTCGAGTGAACTCAAGTGGATGCTTCTAGAGCACTCTAGATCTCTTTGGGGAAAATACTCTCCCCATGTCCCCCATGGGGATTGAGCCCAAGACCTCCTCCTTCACATCCTTGAGACTTAACCACTAAGCTAAGTGGATCACTTGTTCACAAGAGCACAAGACCTTCTAGTAAGTCTAGAATCAAGATCTTTGGTCATACACACGGGTGACCAAATGGTGTCCGATTTCAAATCTCTCTGAACCGACCGGACCCTTGGATCATAGACTTACTTTATTACAATCGCAAATATAGTAATCGTCAATAGAACTGATATGTGCTAAGTTTTGTAACACACTAAATCCATATATAGTCTCCTTGTTTCATGTTCGTTGTTAAAGAAGTTTATGGTTTAGCTCTTATTGCAGAAAATCTTTGTTACGACTATATGCATGTTGGTCAAAACATGTATATGACTCTGCAATGAGTATATATATATATATATATATATATATATATATATATATATATATATATATATATATATATATATATATATATATATATATATATATATATATATATATATGTGTGTGTGTGTGTGTGTGTGTGTGTATATATATATATATATATATATATATATATATATATATATATATATATATATATATATATATATATATATATATATATATATATATATATATATATCATGAGAGTTTATGAAAATTAAAACAAATCTAGAGAAATAAGTAGATCCAAGCTTCACATACATCTTATTATGTTTTTGTTTTCTCAATCAGACAAGCAATCACGTAAATAAATTGTTGGCTTCATAGATTTTTTGATCATTTAAGCTATTCAGTTCGAGCAATGTATCCTAAGCACTAGTATATACTATGCTCTACTAAGTTAGTTTATAGAATTGTTTTTTGTTTCCCCCCATTTATTCATACCATCCTACTCTCCATTACAACTCTTTCTTTTCTTTAATTTTATTTTATCTTTCTTTTTCTTTTCTTTTTCTTTTCTTTTTCTCTTCATCTCAGGTTAACTCTTTCTATTTTTATTTTTATTTTCACAAATCGGCCTATGCCAAAATTGGGTGTGACTCATGGAAGTGACCACCCGGCCAAGTTTGTTCCACTTGTCTACCAACAAGACATAGTGCATGACACACAATGTTAACCCTATATGAAATCAACCTCAACTGGTGGCTTTGACCACCCCCCTAGAGTGACTCCACCTGCCTACTGACCCATAAAGATACATGACAACATATAGGTCAGGACTACGATGAAACTGGTGTCAGCTCGTGGCCTTGATCACCCGATGTTGGAACTCGTGGTCAAGAATAAAAAATGGAAGAACATCAAGAAGTGTACATAGAAGAAGAGAGAGCAAGTAGGGAGCTCCAAGAAGTGTATGTCGAATTCTCAAAAGAATCCCCTACAAAAATAGTGATTTTCATCACTAAAAACCATTGTAAATAGCATTTTCTATTTTTGTAACTCCATTTTGTTCAAGCCGAGGAGTCCTTGAGCTTGAGGATTATTAGAATTATCATCCTACCAATTTTCATAATTTTTAGACTTCGTTTGAGCACTCAAATAAGCCCTCGAACCTAATTTTTAACTAGGCCGGACATTAGGTCTGGATAGGACCAAAACTAATCAAAAAACTATAAAAAGAGCTAGAGAGCTCATTTTTGAGGTTAGCTTGTTAGAGAATAGAGCTTTTGTAAGAGAACTCTTTTGCAATTAAAGCTTTCTATTGTTCCTCTCTTTGGTCTTACCTTGTGCGCGTGTGTGTATGTGTGTGCATGTTTATGTGCTTTCACTCACACACTTGTGCCTTCACTTGCTCGTGGTCTTCATACCGGTCCTCACGTCTCCGCGGATTGACAAGTAAAGGAGGTGGTGCTTACGCTTGAGCTACACCAAATTTCGGTGTCGTTGCCGGGGAGAGAGCTTTGAGGACGAGCGTTGTGATGGTAAGATCATAGATTTGCGACGTTGGAAGGTAAAAGAACTATCATTTTTGTTCATTTTCTGTTTTTGCTTCTTCATCTTCATCATCATCACAATCTCCATCTTCTTCCATCTTCTTCTTCATAGGAATTTCTTGTTTTTTAGTGCATGTTCACCATTTTCATACCATCTGTCATGCATTATTGTGTGGGAAGGAGTTAGGAAGTGCAAGACAGAGCGAGCGCTTGTGTTTTTTCATGATTTTTTGCACATACGGAGCTCGCCATTGCTCAGCGCTCATAAATTTCAATTTCCCGCCAAAAAACATGATTTTGTGAAGAAAATCGCGATTCTGTGAAAAATTCAATTTTTTTTGAAAAATCATGATTTTCTATTTCTCGCCTAAAAACCCTTTGAAGGAAACAGGATTCTGAGGTCATTCTCAGAATTGCGATTTTGTGGTTGTGCTCAAAATCGCAATTCTCACAAATCACGATTTTCAGTCAAAAAACACGATTTTGAGAAAACACGATTTTGAGAAAACACGATTTTGTGCTTGTGCTCAAAATTGCAATTCTCTAAAGTTTTGAAAACCACGGTTCTCTAAGACAAAATCGTGATTCTCTAGAACACGATTGTCTAAAACACGATTCTCTAAAACACGATTCTCTGTTGGCAATCGTGATTTTCATGTCAAAAACACGATTCTGTGAAAACAGGATTCTCTGAAAACACGATTCTGTGCTGGCAATCGCGATTCTCTGATTTCACAGGATCGCAATCCTCTTAGTTTCACAGGATCGCGATTCTCTGATTTCATAGCATTGCGATTCTCTGATTTCATAGCATTGCGATTCTCTGATTTCACAGCATCGCGATTCTCTTGGTTTCATAAAATCGCGATTCTCTTGAGATTCATAGCATCACGATTCTCTTGGTTTCACAAAATCGCGATTCTCTTGAGATTCATAAAATCGCGATTCTCTTGGGATTCATAAAATCGCAATTTTTTCCAAAAGGTCCTGTTTCCCTGTTTTGACCCCCAGGAGCCAGATTTGACATAACTTTTTCATCCAAAGTCCATTTTTTGAGCTCTATAGCTCATTGGAAAGCTCGTTGATTTTCAGATAGGATAATTTGAAGTTGACCCCCAGGTGGGACCAGGAACCCAAGGGGACTCCAAAGGATTTTGAACCATACCAAAGGGAAATTTTGGACTCTTAACCAAGCTTATGAACCTGAGATCTCGTAGACACCTAGGCAAGGATAGACAAAGCATTAGATCTTTTGAGGCTAGTGTCAACCATACAGCTAAGTCTTGGGCACAACAACTAAGTCGTCATCCTTACGTACTAGGTTCAGATACAAGTGACTCAGAAATGTCTTTTAGCATGGGAAAACCTGCAGGTAATTCAGGAACAGCCTATTTACAAACACGAGAAGGTCCATATAAGACACAACTGGAATATATTCGGACCAACCGATTGGGTGCTCCCATCTATGAGGATGGCTTGAGGCGATCAGTGGTCCAACTCAAAAATCAAGATCAAACCTTTGGACTTGAACACCCAGTAGTCAAGTTCAAAGAGGGTTCATACATTGATAAGGAAGGAACTATGTATGTGGTCACCAACCAACCAGATAGGACCGATGAGTTTGGAAATATCATTTCAGAGAATGAGATAGGAGACCTAGAACAAGGAAATGTAGGAAAAGGACCCCAGACTCCTAGAGGGAAGTCAGTTTTGACCAGAGTGATCACTCCAGATTGGATCCCTCAAGACAACAAAAGCATAGAACTATTCTTGAATAGAGAAACAAAGGAAGCCTTTTGGAGATTCAAGCCAGATCAACCTAGCCCTTGGGCACAATTATCATCAATGAGTTCAAGGATCCAGAGATACCAGGCAAGGTGGCCTACCTAGATAACACATCAGAGAAAATGTTATTGGTAACAAAACATGATAGACATGCATATACTTGAAAGAGTGAATTGATTTTCCCTCCACCAAGATCCAATGTTTCCCATGGCCTCCAAGGAGTAGGATCATCCCAAGCTCATTAAGCCCAGAGAGAAAGAAATAGAGAGAGACCCGAGGTAAGTTTTGCACACATTGTCGGCAGAAATAGATCAGGATTTGAAAATGAAAGACCTGAAAGAGAGAGACATCAAGCACATAGGCAACAAAGAGATGAACATGATTTTCCATTGCCTAGACCCCGAGAGCACACAAGAACCCTTAGACCCGCTCAAGTAATCAAGGCAATGAAGAATTATTTTGACAGAACAGGAGATCCTTATGATCATGTGGCCGAGTTCAAACAAGTGTTAAGAGCTGAACAGGTTGAGGATTTGTTCACCCAATACATGGCATTTGGTTTGAATCTTAAGGGCACTGCCTTAGCTTGGTTTCAACCACTAAGTAGTTGCAACTATCGTGATATAGGTCAACTGCTAGATGAATTCATTGTAGAATTTTCCAAGAGTGGTATCAGGCATAACACATCATCTTTGATCCACAGCTTCAAGCAGCCACCCCAAGAAATAGTGCGACTAGAAGGTAGAAGGTTCAGATAGTACCTAGAAAGATGCCCTGCTCCAGAGTTACCCACACCAGTGAAACAAGTGGCTTTGTTTTTAGATGGCTTACTAAGCACCAAGTTAAGATCATATGTGTACTTGAAAGAGCCTAGATCCATAGAAGAGTGTGTGCGGACGTGCATTGACATAGAAGATAACTTGGGTGATGAGTTGGGATTGTCCAAACTCTATAAGGATTCTGATAGTTCTACTAGTCATACTTCGAGAATCTCCACGCAAATAGATGAGATAGCTAAGCAAGTTGCCAAGAAGCTGGGAGTCCAAAATAGACAAACACAAAGAGTCACCTCATTGAACCGATGTTATACCTGCCGAGGGGACCACATAGATAACGTATGCCCAATGCAAAACAAAAACATTAGAGAAAGGAATGCTCCATATTGCACTATTGAGAGAAAATACAAGAACCACACGGCTCAAGATTGTCCCAACAATAGATAAGCTGTTAGACAAACTTATCATCAACCTTACCAACAAGGTAGGTATCAAAACCAATACCGACAGCCATATTATCGACCACAAAACAGTATCATGCACCATATAGGCCACAAACAGTCCTAGGAAACCAACCACCAGCACTTGCCAATGTAATTCCAATTAAGTATGCAATGGCAGAAGAGAACCTTAATAGAGCATTGGTGCCAGTGACCCCACTGATCTCAAAGAATGACTCTCATGCTCATAGTTCAGACTACTCCCATGAAGGTAGTCCACATGCTTATTACACAGAGTCACCTGAACATAGTGAGATTTACCCGTATCAATATGAGGCACCACCTATGGAACAAAATTGGGAGCCTGAATACTCCAATGTCATGTACACAAACGCTAACCCTAGGCCCCAATTGAGACAAGTAAGACCACAAGCCCCTAGAGGAACCCCTCCAGTGCACCCAAGATCACACCCATTAATGTGGTAGAAAAAGTTATCGAAACTAGAAGAAAGCTTGAAAGATGCAAAAACAAAAATAGAAGACATTGCATCTCAAAACCCCTCGCATGCGGAAACTCCATCCACTCCATCTCATCCCACCCCACCACCCATTGTAAATAGGCTGCAACCAGGATCTGTTCTTGCAGATCCAACCCCAAAAGGCTTGGACATGATGTTCAAAGCCTACGAGGCTCGACTTCAAGAAGGGCCAACAGCTGCAAACCTAGACAAGAGTTACCCTAGAGCGAAATTAGAGATTGAACGGATGAAAATGTGCATGAAAATGGTAGAACAAGCTCAAGCTATGCTCGAGACTAGTCAAAAATTCAATCAGACAAACTCTGTCAAAGCGGATTTGCATTTCCAGGGCTTACTAGAAAGATTAGAGCAATTGGTAAACAAACCACAAGTTTCTTTACCTCCATAGGCTCAACCAGTTATTGAGTGAAGAAGCTCACCACCAATGGGAGCTTATGTTCCTAATTCCACGGATGTTGGGATACCTCCCTCAATTCAACAGTACTCTCAAGAGTTCTTGCAGGAAATACAAGAAGAGAAATGGGCCAAGGAGAAGGGTAATTCCCCTCCTATTCTTGAGATTGATGATCTTCATGATCAATTTCTCCAAGACATTCCATCCATTTACGGAGATCAAGTCGAGCAACAAGAAGACGAAAGGATAGAGTTTGAATCTAATACCTTAGAAGAACTGCCTCAATTTCAAGGCCCATGGGAAGATGAATCTCTTCAGATCAAAGCTCCCACAATACTGGTAAGACATGAAGACTCAGTGGTCCCAAGGAACACTGATGTCATGAAGAACAATAGGGTTCAATGTCATCTCACTGTAGAAGAGCTGCTCAAAACAAAACCTGAGCTATGGAATCATGTCAAGGATCAAGTTCCAGAACTTGATCCCAAAATGCCAAAAGTAGGCTCTAAGCAAAAAGTACCAGAGATACCTCTAGACAAAATAGGGGACATGTGTGAAGGTGAAGAAGGTAATACTTATCTTCCAATCACCTACCAAGGTTACACAACCAAAGCAATCATAGATTCAGGTGTTGGTGTTGCCATTGCGACCACCTCCTTGTGGAAGCAATGGGGCAAACCCACATTAAAACCAACTAGAATGAAGCTTCAAATGGTCGATGGTCATTTTGAAAGACCTCTAGGATTGCTAGAAGGGATAACTCTAACCACTTGTGGTGTAGAGTTTGAGCACACATTTTCTATATGTGACGTTGAGAAAAATAATGTTTATGAGATGATCCTAGGAAGACCCTTCCTACAACAATTGCAAATAGTACAGGATTGGGGAACCAACTCCTTGTACCTACAACACTTAGGGGTCACCACCAAGGTCAATTTGAAGGATTACTCCTTCAGAGATGTACCATCCCTACAGTGGAATCCTATCCACAAAGCGAAAGAAGATTCCATCTCTGTGCATTCTGAAAGTTCACCTGATCCATCATGGTTGTATGAAGATACTCATTTGTGGATGTCCAAGGTCGCAGAGGAAGAGGAAAAGCGCCTAAAAGCGAGAGAAGAAGTAACTCCCCCAAGAGATAGACTAGTTAAAGACCCAGCCTATACACCAATGATCTTTGCAGATGAGGAATTTGAGCCTCATGGTTGGGCAGAAATCTTAGCTACCATGGACATTGCAGTCAATGAAGAACAAAGGACACCTCATTGTGACGAGGAACGGTGTTCATGTGTCAGCCCTTGCTAGAAGAATGTGACCCTAGTGATGTCATAGAAGAAGAAGAGAATGACGATGATATAGAGTCCATTGTGATGGATAGTTGCTTTAACTGAGAGCAGCACTATCTAGAAGATATAGGAGTGTTCACCTAGAAAGAAGAAGAACCTTTCACAAGTATTAAAACTGTGAATTCAAAGGATGGAAGTGAGAGCAGTCAAAAGAAAAAGAAAAGAAAAGCAGGGAAACAAGAAGAGGAGGAATCATTGTTTGAAGTACCACACAACTTCAAGAAATATGAAGTTGACGACCGCAAAATTCTGGTACGAATGCCTAAGAGAGAGGCCATCATAGGAGAATCATATGATAATAAAGAAAAGACCAAGAAAATTGTAGTGACCATTGAAGAGAACGAAGAGAGATGCACATATATAAGAGATGACCTAAGTGCAAGAGAAGAAATGGAGCTCGTAGCTCTATTAAGGGAATATAGGGATGTGTTTGCATGGCACTATAGAGACTTGAAGGGGGTAGATCCAAGAATATGCTCTCATACGATCCCCATGACTGCTGATGCCAAGCCCACCAAACAAAAGCCCTACACATATAATGACACTTATGCAGCCAAGATAAAAGAAGAAATTGATAGGCTGATTGAAGCTTGATTTATCTATGAGATTGAGCATACTGAATGGGTGTCCCCCATTGTAGTGGTGCCCAAGAAGAATGGAAAGTTGCGAGTGTGTATTAATCTTAAAAAAGTTAATGCCGCTACTATCAGAGATAGTTATCCGCTTCCAATCATGGAACACCTTTTGGAGCGTGTTGCAGGCAAGGAAGTTTATAGCTTCCTTGATGGATTTTCAGGTTACAATCAAGTAGCCATTGCCCCTGAAGATCAACACAAAACGGCTATTGCCACAGAGTGGGGAATCTTTGCATTTCGTGTGATGCCATTTGGTCTCACCAATGCACCTGCAACACTCCAAAGGCTCATGTGTCATGTCTTCAAAGAGTTCTTGCGAAAGAGCTTAGAAGTGTATGTGGATGACTTATGTGCTCATTCCCAAGAAAGAAGATTTCACATCCCTGAGCTCAGACAAATCTTCAACAAGTGTAGAGAATATTGAGTGTGTCTGAACCCAGAAAAGTGTGTGTTCATGGTGCGTCAAGGTAAAATCTTAGGTCATATTGTTTCTAAAATGGAATCTCAACAGATGAAGATAAGGTACAAGCCATAGCGGAGCTGCCAAGGCCAAGGAATGTTAAAGAGGTACAAGCCTTTATGGGCCATTGTGGATATTATCGTAGGTTTATCCACATGTACGCGATCATAGATAGACCCCTTTATGCCCTGTTGTCTAATTTTGAGTGGAACGATGAATGCGAGAATTCTTTCAATGAACTAAAGAAACATTTGTGCACAGCACCAATACTGACCACTCTTGATTGGAATAAACCATTCCATGTCCATGTGGATGCATCCAATCACGCCATAGGTTGTGTGCTAGCACAACCCACAGGTGAAGGAAACTTAGATTTGCCCATAGCATATGCTAGTAGATAGCTCACCACAGCTGAACGAAACTATACCACAACTGAGCGAGATGGCTTAGGCATGGTATATGCTGTGAAGAAGTTTAGACACTATTTATTGGCCAACAAGTTCAAGTTTTTCACTGATCATCAAGCCTTGTTATATTTGGTCAATAAACCTTGCAATACTGGACGCTTAGTAAGATGCTTCCTCTTACTAATGGAATATGACTTTGAAGTTGTTGTCAAGAAAGGTAGAACCCACCTTCGAGCAGATCACCTTTCTCGTATCACTTCAGGAGAGTCACCGCAAGGAGTGTCTGATGAATTACCCGATGCTTATCTTTTCAATTTAGAAGTTGTTCCTAAATGGGCAAATAAGTTGGTACCAATTCTAACCTTCGGCCCTGCAAATAAGAATGTGAAAACATCACAAGAAGAAGTTGTAAAATCACAAAAATCACATATTGGCAGGAAGCATGTACAAACAGGACACTAAAGGTGTATTAGCTTGCTGTGTTGAGGACGATGAACATAGTAGTTGGTTGCAACAAGCTCATGAAGGATTGCTAGGAAATCACTATTCTAAACAAAGAACATTGCAAAATCTGAAGCGTTTAGGAGTGTATTGGCCTGGCATGGACAAAGAAATACATGAGTGGATTAAGAATTGTCCAATGTGCAGAGAGAGACACCCAGTGGAGCATGCGACCCTTTATCAAGTGTCATTAATTCCAGATTGGAGTGCTCCATTGGTAGAGTTTATGAGGTCGAGAAGATTACCCAAAGAGGCTAGTCTAGCAAGAAGACGAAGCATGGAGCAAGAGGCTCAAGGCTATGCCTTAGTAGGAGACAACCTATACCGAAGAGGCAAAGATGGTTACTTAAGAGTGTGCGTTCATGAATCAGACTATTTGAAAGTCTTAGAGACTGCACACAAATAGTGTTGCAGGTGGACATTTTGCTCCTGACCGAGTAATCAAGACCATTCTTTTCTCCGGACTTTGGTGGCCAACTCTTCATATGGATGCACATACCTATGTGAAGAAATGTGACACATGCCAACGTGCGCAATATCCTATCAGAAAAGACGACATGCCTTTGAGGCCCATGATGGGAGGACGTGCATTCTCGAAGTGGGGTATAGACTTTGTAGGTCCTATTAATCCCCCAGCTAGAAACTCCCATGCAGAGTATATTATTGTAGCCACAGACTACCTTACCAAGTGAGTAGAAGTCAAATCCACAACAAAGAATGATGCTCAAACAATGGCAAAGTTCTTATTTGAGAACGTGTTCACGAGATATGGGTTACCAATAGAACTAGTAAGCGATTGAGGCACACACTTCTTGAATGAAGTCATTGAAAATCTTCTCCAAGAATTCTTGGTGATACATAAGAAGTCTACCCCCTATCACCCACAAGCTAACGGACAAGCCGAGAGCACGAATAAGATCCTATGTAACGTGTTGACAAAACTTGTAAATAATAAACGCTCTGATTGGGACAAACAACTTCATCATGTTGTTTGGGCTTACCGAGTTGCCTACAAAACGGTACTCAATGCCACCCCATTTCAGATGGTGTTTGGACAGAATGTTATGTTACCATTAGATTTCTTAATCCCTGCTTTAAAAGTAGCACAAGAGCATGAGTGGAATGGACATGAATTGTCCTCGAGGATCTTTGATCTAGAACGCTTAGGTGAGACAAGGCTACGAGCAGCTGCAGACATCTATGCTTTAAAGAAAAGACAAAAGGCATACTTCGATGCACACATCAAGGACAAGGGATTAAAAGAGGGAGACCTAGTGCTAGTTTACACACTAAAGCAACATGCCCGTAAGTTGGAAAAAAGAGGATATGGACCCATGATCATTAATAGAATTTCCACTAGCGGTGCAGTTTAGTTGGCCACTCTAGAAGGAGATATCTTGCCAAACTATATTAGTGGATGTAGAGTCAAGATATATCAAGAACCTCTTACAGAGGATATGCTAATGAGACTCAACACTGCTAAGAAGCGAAAAGAAGAGGAGTTAAGGGTGAGAGAAGAAGCACAAGCAGAGGCTAGAGAGCGTATTAAGCGAAATACGTTAAGGCGACTAGGCCTAGATGTCAACTCAAAAGCCCCAAAATATCACATGGATATGTGCCAAAAATCAGGGATAATTACTTCTCAAGTCATTGACCGACGTCCCTTTGTGACCATAAAGATCGGACAAGGAAAGGGTGCAAGGACTGTGAAAGCATTGATTGACTCAGGTGCAACAAGTAGTGCAGTTAGACTATCCTACTACCAAGACTTGCAGTTGAACATCCGTCCCATAGAAGCTTATCTCATAGGATTGGGAGGTGTGGAAACACCTTGTTTGGGCGAGGTGGAACTTCCCATCTACCTTCAAGATGTTCCAAAGAGAGTCAAAGCGCTAGTGTGTCAAGATGAGAACCTTACAGAACCACTTGTCTTGGGTCAAGATTGGATCTATGACCATGCAGTTAACCTAAACCTAAGAAGTCAAATTCTTCAAGTTTGGGTACATGAACAATGCATTACATTAGAATTAGAGAACTGCATGCTCCCATATCATGACACCACACACTCTCTTAGTTCTTCTAAGACTAATCATACGAAAGAAGATGTTGTATGTGTCAAAAGCTCTATGATGCAGAAGGAGTCAATCGTGGAAGAACAGGTTCGAAGGCGCGTGGATCTTTCTTCTTCTCCAAAGAACCAAATAGCCAGAGTAGTTCCACCACACAGGCAAACACAACGGTTCATGACAACTGCTACGTCAAATAGAAAGACACCATTCGACAAGAAAGCAGCTCCGAGCATGACGATGATCTGGGTACACAAAGGAGAGCAACCACTAGCCTTGCCCCCACAAATCCCATCCAGGCAAGCCAACCAGGCCAGAAGACAAAGAAAGCAGCTCAGAGAAGCTCAACCACAAGGTATCCAACAAGTTTGGGTGCCTAAGAAATTAGTTGCAGCTCAACAAGGGCGATAACATATGTGGGTACCTAAGAAGCTCTTACACCCGCAAGAGCCTATGCTCTCCCATATGCAAAAAGTCTCAACAAAGAAGCCAAGGCGAGGCAAAGGTCAGAACCAAACACCAAGAACAAAAGTAGACCAACTAACATCTTCAACGTGAGTCAAGCGACCAGCCACAGAGGTATGGGTATGGAAGCCAGAAGCACTGGTAGGCCCCATAGAACCTAAGAGCCAACCACAAAGGATCAAACCCTCAAGAAACCATCCAAACATGAAGCAGCCAAAGGAGATCGCTACACAGTCGAAGACAGTTCTCGAATGGATCCCTATAAGGAGGAATGATCAGCTGCCATCTCGAGATACAATGGATACCTCCAACAAAGATAGCATCAACATCTGCAAATGACATCAAGCCTCAACGAGTGATAACCATGTGCTCCCTGCACAACCTTGTCTTTTGCACCATTCAGGCCATGCATTTCCAAAGTATGCATTAACATAGGGCCACATTACATGGTCGTGCATAGACACAACTAAGAGTCCCATGCACAAGAGCACATTGACATATGTCAATTATTTTTTCTGATACTAACATCTGTCTTCTTGTTTTGTGACATTGTTCCAAAAAAAAGGGAAAGAAAGAAAGAAAGAGACAAAAAAAAAGAGGAGAGAGAGATTCAAAACTTGCTCCCAGGTTTCGCTCATGGAACATAAATGAGTCATGCTTACTTGAAGATGGAACCATTGATTACTGGGCATTTATCAGTTTGGATAGAAGTGTGTCTCGGCTAGCAGGAGTGAAGAGCTTGCAGGTCTGCAACTTGAGTGATGCTTAACTACTGTATGTACTATAGCCTCCAAGGAGATATCTGCAAGAGGTAGTTTGGTACCCTGCGATTTCTTGTCCATATATTGGGTGAGAAGACTTCTGCTTATGGTGAGCTGAAGAGAATATGTGAAACTAAGCTTGGTGCAGTTACCCACTGTTGTTTGTCAAGGAATATAAAGAAATTCAATTATCAGTATTTGGCAAATGATGCTTTGAACGGAGGAGACAAGATTAGCCACTCAAAACAATTTCATCAGTGGACCATCAACAGGGACATTCACCGACAATGTTCCATCACAAATTCCAGGTGTATGACATGAAGAGATAAACATCGATCGACCCTTCATCATGGTAAGTATCTCTACTTTGGCAACACCATAACCATGATAGATTAGGAAACCTCTTCGTCAGCATACCCTTGAGCACTTAGCTCAAGACCGCCAATTTTTGCACCATACTTCTTTCAATGCATTTCCCAAGTAAGCATTCATAGGGCTACATTACAAGGCTATGCACAAGGCACATACTTTCCTCAACCCATGCACAAACACACTTACCCATCACTCAATATGGGTTATGAGTACTTGGCATGACTACTATGAACATCATTTTTGGAAGATCTAGAGGTCATCAATGGAGACTCACAATGACACAGTCATGATGGAATCCAAGGAAGAAGCACATACCAAGGGACTACAACTTGCAAAGGCTCGCAGTGACAAATGAAGAACCGGACAACCAACCTTGCCACATTTGGAAACGATACGGCTCTGGTTCATACCAAATGGACACTCCCTTTCAAAGCAACCTAGAACAACCATTACAACAAGGGTCTGTCAGGGACGACAGACTTGAGAGGGGGGGAGTGTTGGAACTCGAGGTCAAGAATAAAAAATGGAAGCACATCAAGATGTGTACATAGAAGAAGAGAGAGAAGGTAGGGAGCTCCAAGAAGTGTATGTCAAATTCTCAAAAGAATCCCCTACAAAAATAGTGATTTTCATCACTAAAAACCATTGTAAATAGCATTTTCTATTTTTGTAACTCCATTTTGTTCAAGCCGAGGAGTCCTTGAGCTTGAGGAGTATTAGAACCATCATCCTACCAATTTTCATAATTTTTAGACTTCGTTTGAGCCCTCAAATAAGCCATGGAACCTAATTTTTAACTAGGCCGGACACTAGGTCTCGATAGGACCAAAACTAGTCAAAAAACTATAAAAAGAGCTAGAGAGCTCATTTTTGAGGTTAGCTTGTTAGAGAATAGAGCTTTTGTAAGAGAACCCTTTTGCAATCAAAGCTTTCTATTGTTCCTCTCTTTGATCTTACCTTGTGCGCATGTGTGTGTATGTGAGTGCATGTTTGTGTGCTTTTACTCACGCACTTGTGCCTTCACTTGCTCGTGGTCTTCATACCGGTCCTCACGTCTCCGTGGATTGACAAGTAAAGGAGGTGGTGCTTACGCTTGAGCTACACCCGATCAAGGTTGTTCCATTCGCCTACTAGCCCATCGTAGCGTGTTGACAACACATGCACATACATATATGGTTGGCTTGAGCATGAATGTTTTCTTAATTCATATTCTATCAAGAGGTAGGATCTTGTAGGAAATAAATAGTAGGATTCAAAGAATCCCACTCACTAAGTGTTTAAACTAGTAGCATATACATGTACTTATTGTAGGCATACTATCACATCCCAAGCTTTCATTCTTGAAATTTCTAGTCTACGAACTAAATCTATTCATATCATTTTTAGTCTTTCATACATCATAAGAATCCATAATAGATGTTTGCTGTTGCTATCTTGAGCCTACTTAATTTTCTTAAATTTTTACAAATCTTAATATATTTGATTACATGCAAAAATGCAATTTTCAAAAAAGAAAATGAATTTAATTAGAAATGTTTCACTGATTATACTTTTCATTACTCTTTATTTGCATTGTCCTTATCTAGGAACTCTTTGTCTATCTCATAATCACTGCTTGCTCTTTGTTTGAGTAACTTAATTATCTTTCCTGCAATTCTATTCCTCAATTGAGTGCCATCTAGCTTTTATAAAGCATAAGTACTTATAGAGAAAACAAAGGCAACAATGTAAGGATCGAACCATCATCTAGTTAATTTTGTTCATGCATCATATTGGATCGCAAAGGTGCTGTCAAAAATGAGTACCCAATTGCCACACTCTATCAATCGTGGCCTAAGTCGATGTCTCTTATCGAAATAAATCCTATTTTTTAAATGTGATTCTTTTAGTTTTTAATGGCTTAATTTAATATTTTCATTCCCTTGTTTTAATTGTTTAATTCTTAAAGTCAAAAAATCTTCTTGTGATAAATTGTATTGCCATTTTAAGCTCATCCAATTTATTATGTGAGTGTGTATAGGAGAAATCAGATTTTGATTATACATGAGTTCAGCCGGCATAAAGCTAGCTGTTCTCGTGTATTTCATCATTGGCCCACAAAGCAAATGGTAGATATTTTGGCCAGCCCAATATCTCAGTGGTATGCTTTTGAGTTCCTTTACTATGGAAGGATGACCTCGCTCAATATTTCCATTCACTTCTAGGTTGTAAGCTATCGTGAGAGACAAGCAAATCCTGTGGTGGTCAAAGAACTCTCTTGCCTCTCTAGCAATTAGCTCACCTGGATCTGCTACTACTTTTTCAACATATCCAGATTTGGATATCACTTCTTCTAATAGAAATAAGCATACATTAGAAGTAGTATTAGATAGAAGTGCTCAGCCTTCTATGATTTTTTAAATCTTCACGTGCAAGTACTATATACCTTATGCCACTACTGCTTTTAGGCATAGTCACAAGGTCGACTACCCACTTGTAATGAATAAAAGGTGGATAGGTCAGATGTTAATGGTCTCTATGTTTTACGAAGGAATGTAATATGGCACATGTGCTCACAAAATCCTTTACAATTACATACATCCTTGGCCACCAATAACTTTCCCAAATCTTTTCGTACATTGCTACAAACCCCTTATGACTAGCCCATAGGCTTTCATGCATATCTCTCATAAATTGCACTTGTAAATTTCTTAATGCTAACCCTCTTTGTGGATTTTGCACCTTCCCTTTTGCATGTTGCCAAAGATATTTGTCTTTCAAGAAGAAGCTAAAGGATTTCTTCATGATATTATGGAATCGTCTTGTTGACTAGCTTGAGATAGGTTGAAATGTACTCAGATAATAACCTATATCTTTCCATTATCCCTCATATTCTTCATCTTTAAATCGCTCATACATAAAAGAAGATGGCTCATAACTAATCAAGATTATTTCTCTATCCATTGCTTCTTCATCATCATCAAATTTTGCTTGTGAGAGCATATCAGCAATGGTATTATGCTTTCCAACAATATGTACAAAGGCTGGATTATTAAACTTGATAAAAGAGATCCATCTTAACATCGCAATGTTAGGAGATGAAGAGTTAGAAATCATTCCTATTAATGGAAGAAAATCTATTTCATTGATTGCATTGGCTCCAATAAAATATTATTTATCTATTTTCAAGGCAATGGCTAGTCCCCATAACTCTCTTTTAATCTGAGGATAATTTCTTTGTGTATCATGCAAAATTTTTGCACCAAAGCAAACTGCATATCTTTGCTCTTTCTCATCATCCTGACCAATGGCCCAGCCTATATGGATAGAACTGGTATCAATGGTTAGTATTACATGTTTATTTTTTGAATGATCAATTCTTTTCAAGATTGGAGCATTGATAAGCAATTGCTTCAGTCTTCTCATAGTTTTACTATGTTCTTTTGTCCAAAAGAATTTAATTTTCTTTTGTAACAGGTCGTACAATGGGTTCACAACATGAGCAAAGTGAGGGATCCAAATCACATAGAAGACACAAGCTCCTTAGAATCTCCTCACTTCACTAACGTTGTGACATACCTCTGAAATTCTACGTATGGCATCAACTTTCTCTAAGTATGGCCTACAACCATAATGCCTACATAAATGTCCAATAATCAAAACTTCGTTGACACCAAAAGTGCATTTCTCTAAAGAGAAAGACCATCCAACCTCCTCAAACCTTTGAAAGATTATTTCACAGTCAGAAATGTGGTAGAAAACAAATTTCTACATCTGGATGAATCGAAAGTCACATCTTTTTCCCGTTCCACTCATCCTTTTATCGGAATATCATCGGTAAAAGGCATAGTCACTTTGGGGATGAAAGTCATGAAAGAACGGGTTCACAGCATTCATTCTGTGTGCCACCGAATTTGTTGCTCCTTGTGGTAGAGTAGACATATGCACTAAACCAAAAGGAGTTTTCATCCTGGTTACATCTCTACTTTCAATGGATAATTCAAACTGGTCATATCTTGAGTACAGGTCACCCATTGAATAGATGGAGGATCCAACAAATGCCTCTACAAACTCATCTACAATGGGACCTGCTCCTACATTTCTAAGAGTGACTTTGTTAACACGTTGCAGATCCTGTATAATGCATAGCTTTCCATTCTTTTTAGGTACCATAAACCACCTATTTGAATACAATGTTGATGATGGTTCTAAAATTCTCATGGCAATCTTCTCCTTTAGCAATCTCATTAGCTTAGGTAGATGAGCCTTCTGGACTGGTATTGGCCGAAGATTCCATGGAACATGCGGTACGGTAAATATGATCATTGGAGCTACAAGCTTTGGATGAGCGCATCCTATTTCATGTGGAAATAAAGAAAATGCCTTTCCATGATGCATGATCATCTTTCTAAATTGATCTTTTGCATATTCTGAAAGAAATTCTTCTCCGAACTTCATATATTTCATAGTATCCTTGGTAAAAATATTTCCTATCTTAGATCGATCTCTAAGAATAGGATTGTGAGAAACTCATCTAATTAGATCATAGCTCTCTTTAGCTGGCAATGGATGGGCTATGGGTTTCATTTTCTTATCAAATGTTTTATATTTAGTATCAATTTTGACTTCATGATCTATTAAGAAATTAGCAATCACCTCATATTCCTTAATAGAGTCAAGAATGATAAGTCTTGATTCTAAGTCTTTTTGAAGAGCATTCTCCAGTTCTTCTATCAAGGTAGAACTTTTTGAAAGCTCAATCATACATTCGATATTTTCTTCAAATGAAATTAATCATATTTTTTTGAAATATTTTTCCTTTCTTTTCCTAAATTTATTTGTAAGTTCCTCTTTCTTAATGAAGTTTATACTAGATGTAGGGGTGTAAACTAAAAAACTCTCAAAACTATATACATCCTTAGGCAAGACATCAAAACATTGTCTAGTATTGTCTTGCTCAATAGTGGAATCTCACAGAAATTTTGATTGTAATAGGCCCCAAATTCTCTTACAAATGGTGA